>CM022762.1:29396877-29681877 GCA_012411365.1 Ameiurus melas
AAGCATCAATGCGAAAGACAATGTCCGTGCTATTGCAGATTCACAAATTCAAGTAGTTTTCTGCAAAAAACCCCAAAACAAATCAGCAAAATCCTGATCATTACACGGAATGCCTTTACACAAACATTTCCCTGAGATAGGCGTGGGGATTTTGTCAAATTCCCCAACCCCAATAACCCTAATGGTATTTCTCGTGGCCGTATCTTGTAATGGTAGGCGTGCTTTTGTAAGGGGCGTGGTTTGTAGTCCTGCAGGATGCATACGGTCACACTTGGAAAGTTTAGGCAAGATTAATGGAGAGCTTCTTGACCAAAAGCAGTGAATCCAGAGTGTCATTGTCTTTCCAAATCTGCTTTGATGTTTATGTAGTCATATGAGGAGACTGTGAGCCGAAATGACTAGTAGAAGCAACAGTTTGTAAATGACATTTGTAAATGACACTTCACACCTCTGGTTATTACGTAGACATGCATGTGTTGTGTATAACTATTAATGTGGCTTTGAATGAATGTCATATCATATTAACCAAGTTCCTCAGATTAGACTACAGGAGTGAAAATGCACATGTGGCAATAACCAAGAACATGCAAAACCAGCTTTTATATGCTTTATATGTGTATGCGTACTTGTGCTGTACAATATGTGCATGAATATATATCTGCAGTATGTACTTCATTTATGGTTGCTGAGTATTTCTCTAAATATAATGATTGAAATAACCTATTATGACTCAATATTTATGGTACAAACATCAGTTTCTGGAGCTCCAGTCAATGAACACCACCCTGAAAATACAGTGTATATTCATAGTCTGTTGAATTTTTTGCTAATGCGTGATGAATATTGCTGAATATATTCTGAAAATGGATGATTACTGATGTAAAACAGATGCATGCATGAATGCTGACTATATTATATATATATATATGTATATGCTTTGGTGTGCATGTCTCATTATCAGTGGTACTGAAGTTTTTCCTATAGGGAAACAAGTGTCCTCACTGTTGTGAAACAATCACACCATCTGCTGGGTGAAAAGATCTGATTGTCTAATCAGTCTTAATTGTTAGACAACAGCTGTTTCTGGAAATCTGGTGCTAGCGAAATATTTGCTATGGTATAAATCATGAGGTTTTTTTTGTTTTGTTTTTCTTTTAATTTCCACGTATAGGATCAGGGAGTGCTCTGTTTTAACCTAGTTTTAACATGTCTAGACTACATAACCAGATCTTCTTCCTCAGCTAATGCTTATAAAGTTAAAGGAGCCACATTTTTTAATAGACCTGGCCGATATGATAGCGCTATAACGATGGCGATCTATCTGTTGGTTGTACAACGGAGGTGGCTCGGCAATACACATAGCTCACAAATAACACCAGCAAAAATGTTGAACACGATAGAAATGTGATGCTGTTAAAACACCAGCTGACCTGAGAACTGTATGGATGTGCCGTAATGTTTTAATGAGATCACTTGATTTATACCCCTTGTGTCAGGTTTAGTACGATGTCAAGTCGGACGATTTAAATGTCAGTAACAAACCGTAGTGTTGGCAGCTTTAAGCTCAACAAAAAGAAAGTGTGTTGCAGTTCATAATATGTGTTTCCTTTTTGCCTGTTTTGTATCCCATACAATACAATCTTAATAACGTGCTGTCTGACTCGGAGCAAAGCAACAAATCAGCGTTGTTTGATTCACCTTAGCTTCACTAGGCTATATAAGAATTCAATAAGTATCTATGCTGCTTTTCACCACAAGCACATGCATGTGTAGTTGATATAATTTTATTTACATTTTATAATGAATTTAGTAGTGCTGGCTAAAAGAAAAATATCGATTCTCTTTGATGTGATGTGAATATTGTCTGTAGTTCACCTCTCGTCCTGAAGGTGTTCTTCTTGAATTTTGAAACCGGTTTTATTTCTTAAACATGTTTGCAGTTGTTAATGAATTTCACCGTCGCACATTTACAATGTTTTTATTATTGATTTTTTACACTAATGTGCAGTTTGCACGTATCTAGGATTTCTTGCAATGTTGCAACGTTTGTTCTCAAAGTAAAAGTAAAAAGTAATTAAACATAATCGTGCGTGCCCTATTGTTCATATAAATGTGTATTTCAGTAATATAGCTCAAAGTAGGAGGCTTTCAGTGACTAGTATTTATATTAAAACATGGATTCCATGTCTGCAAAACTAAGATTATTAAACGGAATATTGATATCGAATCGAAAATCGAGTCGCCGAATTGGTCGCAATACCCAGCCCTAGAATTTAGTTACAGCTGATAACACATTGCATTTATTTACAGTACAGTTTAAAAAAAAAAATTGGAATAAAAACTGACTAAACACTAAGTCTAGCGATTGCTGTAGCCAATTTGTAACCAGCCCCCCAACCACACGCATATTTCAAAATCTTAATTTTAGCCTAAACCAGTCAGTAAGTTTGCTTGTCCCAGATCAGATTCCCAGGCTAGTGAATTGTGCAGCCCTGTATATTATCGCCAAAGCACCACCACTGGCTTCTCTGTGACTTGAAGCGACAGTGACAATAGGCAGCGTTTAACATCAGGAGTATTTCTGCTCGTTCTTTGTTGCTAAACTGTTGTTCACTAATTGCTTACGGCAGATTATGACACCTTAACGTGTTTAATTGTGTCGCGGCTGCAGATTTCACAGAGTGTCTTAATTCATTGTTAATTGGAGCATGGGCTCCTCTTATTTAATTGATTGCTTTTTATTGAACAGAGATTTAGTTACCCTGTAAACATGGAAATTGCCTTGTATTGATTGGTTCCTTTCACTGCAGGGAGGTCTGCTTTGATGAACAGATTGCGTGGGCTTATTCCTTTATTAAAAGCATGGTCTTTTTTAGCTTCTTGTGTGTAAAAGTACCCCTTTGAATTAATGTTTGGTTTTTTTTTTTTACTGTAAAGGCTCTATTAAAACGAGAAAGAGACAGTTTTGTGTGTGTATATAGATTAATACACTGGAAGTAGGTTTTTTTTTTGTTGTTTACACATACACATTTTTACGTTAATATAAGTCATGTACCGTTTTACGAATCCTTTAATATAAATTTAATTCTCCTTTAGATTGCTTTCCGGTCTTAGTGGCATTTTAGATAACACCTGCCATCACATACTGTACGTCCATTTTCAGTCACTACCAGGAATTAGTCATACGCTGTCATTCACAGCAGAACTTACCCAGAACTGCGCAGTATTCAGGCACTAATACAGGGGGCACCTTTCCAACACCGCTGTCCCACATCAAAACATATTCGGTCATGTGATATTTCAGAGCAAATTCGGATCAAAATGTATTTATATACACTTTGTAGATATTCATTAGCCTTGTGGTTGTAACCTCACATTAATGGATGGAGGTGACCTTTTCAAAAAGTATAGATCTATTTAGTTTGAGATTTCTAAGGAAAGTGCTACGGCAGTTCCATATGGCATTTGGAGAATTCATTCTACTTCCTTAAAAAATTCAAACAAAGCAGCTTAGGGATGATTGTTTTGAAACGTTTAAAATATCGCTTTCTCCTGAGCTCAGACGTATATTTCCATGGCATGCTTGACCTTTAGTTTGGTTTTCTGTTAGCAGCATCTGAGACACTGTTAATTGTCTTTACTGTAGTGTCCTGTTCACTCCTGTTCAGATACAATGGTGAAATTGTTGCTTGACTGCTGTCAGAGCCTCTACAGCTGGATCCATAAATAAAAAATGAGCGATGCGATGTTTTTTTTTTGGGGGTGGGGGGGGACTGGATTCATGCCACCGACTTTGATGGCTTTGTGTGCATGGGAGAGAATCTCACTCTCCAGGGTTGGCACAAGTGGGGTTAAGCTTGACTTCTTTGTTAAATGAAGTCCAGGGTGAGCCTTTGTATGCTGTTTTTCAACTCTTGTTCTTATTTTTGCATGAAAAAACAACACATTGCAGGTTATCCACGCAGAATGCCATATGACACAGTGACATGGTTACGTGTGACAGTGATCACACAGTGTGATGTCCATTATCACCTGGAAATCACGTTCCTCACGTTCCTTTTCTCTATTTTGTCTACTTTCACCTCCAAAGTGCTGGCAAAAATCATTTGTATTGATGGAAAAAGTCCTATGCCCTATGGCAGAACTGAATCTAAGCTTAATTATAATAGCTATATTGCCACTAGTTCATTAGCTTTTAATGACTCATTACTTTTAATGACTTGTTATTAGAACATACTGATGTCTGTATCCAGAAAATATCAGGTCTTTGTATTTTTTTTTATGAATATATTTGTCTAAACAGAGTGACTACTTTGAAAATGATGGACTGAAACATAAGCGCTATTCGAACAGGACTAGTTTTCTAAACGTAGTTTGAGTTTCAGTTCCAAGGTGGGAGTGTCAGAGCTGCCATGCCAGGTGCTAACTTGCCATCGGGAGCAACTTGGGGTTCAGCGTCTTTCCCAAGGACGCTTCGGTATGTGGAGTCACATGGGCCAGGAATCGAAATTCCGACCCTACGATTAGTGGTCAACCCGCTCTACCACCTGGGCCACAGCCGCCCACGCTTGCCTTATTGCACACAGCAAGCAGAAAACGTGCGTGTAAGAGGTTCTACGGTAATTTACATTGGCCAAAACACACCTTTTGTTCGGGAATCACAGACATCCGCATTCGGATGGAATTCGAAGGAGTTCTCAGAGGATCGCTGAGTTAGCCGAAAAACAGTAGGTAATTCGCTCTGGAATTTTTTTTTTTATAGAGGTTGTGTGAGAAATACACAGACTTAAAATCGCGAAGTACATGAATTTCTCTAACATGCCCCTGGAAACTAGTCCTGTAGTCTCGAATAGGACTATAGTGAGCTCCATAGCTGAAAAAAGCCGACTAAACTGCCGTTGGTGTTGTATGAAGCGAGCAAAGACTGTTTTTATCTGTTATAACGTGGTCATGTAACTGTATAACGTAATGCCTGTTGGGCTTTGCGGTACAGAGCATCTACAGAGCATGTACACATGTACAGAGCATGTACACCATCCCAAACAACATGGTCCTTTAGGTTTTTTGTTGGTACCTCTTTTGTGACCACTATTTGAAAGGAGTCTAATAAGAACTTTGTTGTAAAAACAGTGCTAGAGATCTTACCGTGATATGTTTTGTGATAGAGTAAGATAAGTTTAATTACACTTATTAATAATGGATTTGAATCGAGTTACTGATTAGAGTTCTTCTCACTTTGCAGCTGAAGAGCACAATATTTGGTATGAATATTTGAGTTGTACTTACCCAGAACACTGAAATATTCCAAGCACGGTGTGTTTTTTAATGAGAGAAACTGCTTTACATGTAAATGGGAATGTTGGATTAATTGCCTAGGGATAAAGCATAAACTGTATATTCAGGATATTATCATACTGATGCACATGTCTTAAGGCAGTACCATTCATCAGGCCTGATTTGCACTAAATATAGCTCAATATTTTCTGTCTCATTTTTTCTGCATGCTCATTTGTGAGTTGAGGTTTATATAAAGAACAAAAACAACAACAACAACCAGAAAAACAAGTATATCTTGATATTAATGCGGTAATGAGGACAAATATTGTTTATAAAACGTCAAGTAATCTGCATAATTCTTTAGGGCTAGGCTTGCTTGCGTGATATTGATTTTCCCTTGATCACAATAAACTATTTAATCACCCAGAACCAGAAGCCTTTAAAAGACATTAAACCAAGCATGTCTACCATTTCAGGTTTAAGGAGAGTAGGGGAGGCATAATTATATTACCAGCTGTGCAGATGGAACTCAACTGGGTAGTGGATCTTTAAGGGATTCTGCAATAATGTGCACTTAACAGTTTTAAAAAGCACATTTTAATTTAAACATTGTTTAATGTAGACGTGAATGATATTTTCCCACTGATGCCACCAAACCGCGTGGGCAGTGGTGGATCTGTGGTTAAGGCTCTAGGTTACTGATCAGAAGATCAGAAGGGTTCAAGCCCTGCCAGACTGCCACTGTAACCCTCTGCTGGCCTTTTTAAGGCAAGAACTGAGACTAATTATGATGTTTAAAGCGATATATCGCTGATAAATGTTTATTTCTTTAAAAAAAAAAAACAACAACCCAGTAGAACAGATTATAATAGCTTACAATCAAAGCAATAAATGTAGCAATGTCTTGTAATTTACATTATGTTATAGATTTGTGTGTTTAATGACTGATAATGTGATGGAGTGTGTTATGGATGGGAACAATATTATTATATAGTTGGACTTTTGCACTTAAGATGATTGTTTATGGATATTTTTATGCACTGATAAACATTATTGTGTAGTTTTTTTTGGATTATATTCAGTTTTGGAGTGTCAGTTTTTAGGATGGTTGCTAGGCTTCTTTTTCTTTGTCATCCTCCTGTTCTTCTTTGTCTTCCTGCGCTTCCTCTTCTTTATTGTCCTCTTCATCTTCTTGAACATTTTCCTTTTCTTCCTCTTCTTATTCGTCATCCTCTATTTCTTCTTCATTGTCATCGTCCTCTTCTTCTTTTTCTTTGATGGCCTCTTCCTCTTCTTTGTTGTCCTCCTCCTCTATCTTCTCTCCGTTGTTGTCCTCCTCCTCTTCCCCTTCTTCTTCATCATTGCCTTTATCTTCCGCTCCTTTGCCCAACTGCTCCTCTTCGTCTTATTCATCGTCCTCTTTCTCCTCTACATCGTCCTCCTCTTCTGTTGTCTTCTTCCTTTTCTATCATACTCCTTTACATCTTCTTCATCTTCTGTCACTATATCTCCTGCACGCTAAGGTGTACTCAAACAGCTGGAACACATGATGGATTGCATGGATTCACACAAAAAAACTGACAAGACTCTGAAGATGTTTGCACATTTTGGAATATGGTATGTCCCACTTCGAACTGTCTAGAGACCATGCAGCCTCACGTGTATTGGCTACTCTTTGGATCTGTTCATGTTTTCACACTCACACATGAGCTGTTGGGGAAATCTTTGTTGCTGTTGTGAATTTTCAAACTCATGTCCTGTCACTGAGAGAAAAGTTGTAGGAAAAAGCTATTATACTAATGATACTAATAGCTGAGAGAAATGCGGTAGGTACGGAATGATTATCTAGGTAATAAATTAATAACTAATTGGTAATTAATTGTTAACTAAAAATTAGGCTTGCACAATCTGTTGAACCTTTGGTACATTTTCGATTCAATTGCATTAAAAACGGTTTGATCCTAAAACTTTCAGTACTTTCTGTTCTTTATTTCAATATGGTGATGTCGTTTTTCTTGGCTACACACGCAGCTAATCAAGAGTGTGCAGTGACGCAAACACCACACATAGTGTATAACATGATAAAAAATAGAAGCTAAGGCGAATCCACATGGATTCCTTTCACACCCACATCTTGCAGATAACCAGGGTGATCCAAATAAAAACCCACCTCGAACATGGCAAAATGTCTTTGTTGAGAAGCGTCCTGACCTTCACAGAGAATTAAAATGCTGACAGGTTAGCTAACTGTCCTGTATTCGAATTCGTTAAGATGAACATGTTTAACAGGGATATCCCTTACATGTTAGCCTAGCTTTTCTTATTCTACCTATAAAAAAATGCTGCATGATAGCCTTTATGCTGCCGTGCAGTTGCTATCAGCTAAACCCAGTTAACTTCATCTTCATCTTCTCAAGTGACTCGTTATTCTTGTTTATCACTTTCTAATGGGTTAGAAAATGTGAATATTAATACTCCTAGATAGCCATTTTAAAATTTCCATGTAAATTTAAACAAGCAAGATAAAGGCTGATGTTGAGCGGGAGCGAAGTAAGGACGCCTCAGGAATCGGAACAAACCAAAAGCATCACAAGACTGTGTTACAGCATAGCTATGCACTACTTCATTAAAAATCAAGGGTACGTTGATTTTATCTTTATCTTTTACATGATTATGAGAACGAAATTAATGTATAGGGCCACATTGATTATCTTTACAGTACGATTATAAAGGTATACCTCACCCAAATACTGAAGATAAGCTTATAATAAAAGATCCCAGTGACAAGAGAAATAAAATATAAAATAGTTATATAGTCATTCAAAAATAAAGTCGTATAAACTTGCATAGGAAACAAATAGTAATTTCTTAATTAAATGAATTCAATTAATAATGTGTGCTTGTACTTTTTTTCCCATAACTGTTAAGAATTTTTTAATAAACATATAATGAGTGTTCGGACTTGATAAGTGGTAAAGCATCGTTTTTGCCATAGTATTAGATTTGTTTTGAACATTGTGAGGGCCTGGATATTTGAATACCCGGTTTACTGTTTTGAGGTGACGGTATTTGGGTACTGAAATCTCTGATCTGGTATTTATTACATGCGGTAAGTTTGCAGATTAAGCATAATACACTTCAGATATAATAATGCACAACATATATATATATATATATATATATATATATATATATATATAGAGAGAGAGAGAGAGAGAGAGAGAGAGAGAGAGAGAGAGAGAGAGAGAGAGAGAGAGATAGATAGATAGATAGATAGATAGATAGATAGATAGATAGATAGATAGATAGATAGATAGATAGATAGATAGATAGATAGATAGATAGATAAAATGGTTAATTTAAGGTTAGAGTTCATCCATCCATCCATCTTCAACCGCTTATCCGCAATCGGGTCGTGGGGGTGGCAGCTCCAGCAAGGGACCCCAAACTTCCCTTTCCTGAGCCACATTAACCAGCTCTGACTGGGGGATCCCGAGGCGTTCCCAGGCCAGTGTGGAAATATAATCCCTCCACCTAGTCCTGGATCTTCCCCGAGGTCTCCTCTCAGCTGGACGTGCCTGGAACACCTCCCTAGGGAGGCGCCCAGGGAGCATCCTTACGAACCACCTCAACTGGCTCCTTTCAACGCAAAGGAGCAGCGGCTCTACTCTGAGTTCCTCTCGGATAGTCGAGCTTCTCACCCTATCTCTAAAGGAGAGGCCAGCCACACTCCTGAGAAAACCCATTTCGGCCGCTTGTACCCGCGATCTAGTTCGATCGGTCACTACCCAACCTTCATGACCATAGGTGAGTGTAGGAACGAAAATTGAACGGTAGATCGAGAGTTTTGCCTTCCAGCTCAACTCTCTTTTCGTCACAAAGGTGCGATGAAGCAATTGCAATACCGCTCCCGCTGCTCCGATTCTCCGGCCAATCTCTCGCTCCAATGTCCCCTCACTCGTGAACAAGACCCCGAGGTACTTGAACCCCTTCACTTGGGTTATGTTCTCATTCCCTACCCGGAGTAGGCACTCTATCGGTTTCCTGCTGAGTGCCATGGCCTCAGATTTGGAGGTGCTAATCCTCATCTCAGCCGCTTTGCACTCAGCTGCAAACCGATCTAGCAAGTGCTGGAGGTCACGGACCGATGATGCCATTAGGACCACATCATCTGCAAAAAGCAGCGATGAGATCCTCAGGTCACCAAACCGCAACCCATGAATATCACAAACAGGATTGGTGACAAAGCGCAGCCCTGAAGGAGACCAACCCCCACCTGGAACAAGTCTGACTTCTTGCCAAGCATACGGACACAACTCTCGCTGTGGGAGTACAGTGATTGGATTGCCCTAAAAAGGGAACCCTTCACCCCATACTCCCTCAGCATCTCCCACAGTAGACCCCTGGGGACATGGTCATACACCTTCCCCAGATCCACAAAACACATGCATACTCCCAGGCACCCTCAAAGATCCTTGTTCCACGACCAGGACAGAATCCGCATTGTTCCTCCTCAATCCGAGGTTCGACTATTGGCCGGACCCTCCATTCCAGCACCTTGGAGTAGACTTTGCCAGGGAGGCTGAGAAGTGTGATACCCCTATAATTGGCGCACACTCTCTGGTCCCCTTTTTTAAACAAGGGAACCACCACCCCGGTCTGCCACTCCTTGGGTGCTGTCCCCGACTTCCACGCTATGTTAAAGAGGCGTGTCATCCAAGACATCCCCTCCACACCCAGAGGTTTCAGCATTTCTGGACGGATCTCATCAATCCCCGGGGCTTTGCCACTGTGTAGTTGATTGACCACCTCAGCAACCTCCACCACGGAAATTGACGATGATCCCCCATCAGCCTCCACCTCTGCCTCTACCATAGAGGGTGTGTTAGTTGGATTCAGGAGTACACTTTGAGGTTAGAGTTCATTAATGACATTAAGCTATTAACCACAAAGACGTTTTGTTATAATCTCCAAGAGATCTGGAGCTGACTGTAACACAATGAATGAATGAATGAATGAATGAATTGATTAATTTTAAAGTTCACCCACCAGCCCATGAGTGTGCTTAAATGTAGAATGGGATGGCATGAGCCTGACACTAAGTTTAAAGTGTCACTCAGGCTGCGTTCACAAATTGTGTACTGTGACATATATATATACACATACTGCCTCGAGTACATAACACACACACACACACATACACACAGCAGTGGATTAAAGCTTAATGTTTTGTGGCATGCAGGTCACTTTCTGTACGAGTGTGTATTCAGGAATTTGAAGATTATTTCCATAATTTAAATAGTAATTTGCCTGAAATTCCCATCTCTAGTAATTGCTATGAACTAAACTGGAGCTATACAACATATGCTAGCAAAAGTGTTAGAAATGTTGTCTTCTTGTTTATGAGCACAGCACACAGATGATGCCAATCTGATATTAGCCCTGATTAACACTAACCTCGGTTTGTGTGCGCGTGTGTGTGTGTGTGTGTTTGATTTTCTATACTTATGAGTCTACGAACAGTACATTAACACTGCAGTGCAGCAAAATGATCCCTTTGCCAACAGTTGGCTGTTTTGGGGGGCATTTTACTAAAAGCAAGCAACCATGCTTTTGGCCATGGCACATACAAATATCTAATTGGCCACTGCCTGGGGATATCTCCTACTTGCTCTGCAATTCTCTGCACAATATCGGGTGATGAGGTGTAAAGAGCTCTGCTGCTATGAGAATTTATAATAATGCACAAGAAAATTAGTTATTGAAGTGGAGTTGGAATTTTAGGTCTTGTGGGTATGCCTGAAATGTCTTGCTGCTCCTTGTCCCTTACGTTCAGGGCGATATAGGTCCTTGAAAACCTATAAGATCATGGAAAATACTGTAAGTGTTGCAAATTATATTACCAAATCATTCTTGATGAATAATAAAATCGGAAAACATACATAATTCATGGAAATTGTCTGAAGTTTCTGTGATTGTTTAATTTCATGATGTAAAGACACTTTAATAGTAGTTTAATTACATTTTCCAATATCTGTTACCGTTTACCCTCTATAGCAAGTAGCTTACACTAAATATCAGTCACAGGGAATTTAATTAAACATGTCCATTCAGCGGTACTGCTAGCGCTTCATAAGTGCAGCTTCTTTCAGTTGTTGTTTGTTTCGGGTGGTTTCTCCCTTCGGCCTCCTCTTCAGGAAGCTGCGCAGTTCGGTTAAGGCCTGGTGATTGAGTTGCCCAATTTAAAACTTTAGACCTTAGAGTCCTTTGTTGAGTTGGCAGCGTGTTTTAGATCATTGTCTTGCTGCAAGATAGAGTTAATTTGGATGCATTTCTCTGTAAATTGTCGGACAAATGTTCCTGTAGACTTCAGAATTTATTTTGCTGCTACCATCGTGAATAAAGATTAGTGAGAATGTTCCAGAAGCAGCCATGCAAGCCCAAGCCATGACACTACCTCCACCATATTTGACCAAAGAGCTCGTATGTTTTGGGTCATTCTTTCTCTGCACGTTGTCCTTTCCAACACTTTAGTAGAGGTTAATCTTTGTTCCAGAACTTTTGTGGATCATCTCTGTATTTCTTTGCGAATTCCAATCTGGCTTTCTGAATCTTACTGCTGATGAGAGGTTTGCATCTTGTAGTACGACCTCAATATTTCTATTCACTTCTCTTATCAACCTGCTTGATTTCTGGATGTTCTGGTTGTGCACTAGCCGGTTTATTTATTTATTTTTTTATTTTTTCCAGAACATTCAAAATTGTTGTTTTTGGCTATACTCTAAATATCACTCACAGTCGCTTTGAATTTAGGTAAACATGTTCATTCTAGAGCTTTATCAGTGTCATATCAGTCACAGTGAATTTAATTAAACATGTCCATTCAGCGGTACTGCTAGCGCTTCATAAGTGCAGCTTCTTTCAGCTGTTGTTTGTTTCGGGTGGTTTCTCCCTTCGTCCTCCTCTTCAGGAAGCTGCGTTACATTTTGTAGCAAAAAGCATAAAAGTAATCTTAATGATAATTCAAAATCCTCTGGCTGTCACGTGTAATGGACAAGCATTGTTCACGTAAGTTGTGTGAGGACTTAGGCTTCCTAATTCCTCACACAACTTACGTGAACAATGCTTGAACAATATCATGATACTCAGGAGTCAGTGCTCCTTCAGAAAGCGTCAAAAGCATGTGTGTCTTTATGACGAAAGCCTAAAACACATTTCCCAGGAAGAGTAAATGGGTGCTCAGGCTCAGGCTGTGGAGAGAAACGTGGTGTGATATTTTAGCTCCCAGTCATGGGTGAGTAATTAATAATTGCGAGTTTAAATCTGGTTGTATTAGGTTCATATCATTTTGCTGTGAATATTCAGTACTTTTGTTGCTGGATTTTATAATAAGTCATGAAAAGTCCCAGAAGATTAACATCTTCATAACAAAATAATGTTGTAGAATAATAATTTAAAAAAAAATTACGTACTCATATGAAGATCTCATACTGGGGTAGTAATTACATGTATTATAGAAGATGACATACCACAGTACAGCTCACTTAAAATAAATGAAATGATGAAAGCATACAATTTGTTTTATGAGTCTCCATCGTTCAGCACTCTCTTCCTTTTTCCTTTTTTTTTTAATCACGGTCTTAGTTCTAGTGAATTAAATTATAACGCTACAGCATATGAAGTAATTGTGTGCTTACAGATTATATCTATGTGATGGTTAGGTGTCCACAAACATTTGAATTAACCTCCTTGATGTTATCAATTATTTTGCGCCACTCATCAGAGATTCACATTTGAAAATTTTAAATTTGAAAATTTTAAATTTTCAAAAACATGTTTATATTTAAATATAAGTTTTTCACTGTACACAGATTCAAAATACCTGATATATATATAAAAAAAAACGGAATTCAGATCGCCCATTTCAGTGCTCAGATTTAACCAGGCTCAAACATTAACAGAACACTATGAAAGCCACGATGGATTTAAATCAGATTAATTAAGGGAATTTGACTTTTAACTCTTGTGTGTTCTCTAGCAGGAGTCTGCAGTGTGGGAGAATGAACCAATTATAATGTGGTGGCACACATGATACTTATTTGTGGTTGTTTTCTCTCTCTCTCTCTTTCCTTTTTTTTCTCTGATAATGAGTTGTGTATGTTTTACTGTCAAAATGAGCTGAATGATGATGTGTACACTGAAAACAATTATTCTGCAGATGGTGCTGCAAATAAGATAATATTTATTTTTCTGTTTTCTTCACATATGAGTCGCAAAGTTGAAATGAATACAGTCCATATTATACTAAATGTGGGACATAATTTGCATACGGGTTCTGTGGGACTCTAGAACGATTTAATCTTGATCATTATGGATGCAAAATTTTTCAATATTTCTTGCTTTGTGTTGGGTTTAGAGCATATGGAATGATTTATAATATCAGGTTTCCTTATTTCACCCTTGTCATGTTTCACAGCCTTGTATGATTAGCGTTATAAACAGTATACTTTATATAGAGTAAGCTGCCCCAGCAGAAAACCATTTCAATTAATTTCTTATGATTATCACTGAATGACCAAAAGAAACTTAAAAGGTTCAAACTGGAAACAGAACTCCAATGGACGGAAAACTTTATGGAAATACTTGATATTTTGCCATGCATTTCATTACAAAATAGGAAAACAATGACTGTATTTACGTCAATACATTTGCTTTACTCATACACAATTTATAATACCTGCTCCGGCATCATATTTCCTGAACTGTTGAATCATTTATCCAGCTTGCTTTGACACCAACAGTTCCGTTTTATTCCTATAGTGCTTTTAACAATTTCGATCCCTTATGAGCAAACCAGAGCACCAGAGATGACACGAGGAAGAAACCATGAGAGGAGCCAGACTCAAAAGGGAACTCATCTTCTCATCTGATTGCCGTCGGATAGTGTGATTATGAGTCGTTACAACTGTATAGTCAAGCAGTACTGAAAGAAAAAGGGTTTTTAGCTCGAGATCTACAAGTCTCCAAGTGACGTTTTCCAATGAATAATGAATAAAACTTGTGTCTAAACATAAAACAGCCCTCCACTATAAGAAAAAAAACCCATGCCAGATTTCCTTTTTTAATCGGATTCAATTACAATTCTCTCTTGAGAGACGGAGGTATTCGAGAGCAGGGGATACAAAACAGTACAACACACTCCAGGCTTGATTTGCCTTTTCCGGACCCTGAATTTTTTTCGTATTGAATTTTTCAGACTGAATTTGCCAGGTCGGATGTGAGCACTGAAATGAGCAGCATGAAGGCAGGTTTAGAATATCTGAAAACTGAATGAATGAATCTGAATTTGGGAACACTGAAAAAATTTTATATATTGCATGAATATAGATGCTTGATTTACATCGATTTACACTGATGGTATTTGGCAGACGCCCAATTGTTTGAGAATGTGCATTTTCAGTGTTATGGTTCCGTGGTTCATTTTCATTATTAAGGATTCAGTGGCTTTTCAAATTCTACACAAATTATTCCACTCAAATTTTTATGTCACTCTTTTGCTTCCATAGTGAAGAGCACTGTCTAACACATCAATCTAAAATCTCCCACAGGTGTTTAACTCGGTTGAGATCTGGTGACCCTGAAGGCAGTGGCATATGATTTACATCCTTTTCATCCACATGAAACCATACAGTTAGAATCAGAATAGAAATTATTCATCATAGGATAAATGTGATCAGTCAGAATAACTTTGTTTTGATTTAAGTGGAGTCAATCTAGAGATGGGCAATTTTCAGGCTGGAACATAATTAATGAGACTGTATTATCACGATTATTTTCCATATTGGTTTGTAAGACTATTTTGCAAGTTACCCAACAGAGCAACCAACATAATTTCCTTATTGATTTAAATGTTGTCACGAAATGGAGGTTGAGCCGGATGCAAATGCAGATAAGAGCTTTATTAGAGGAGAAAGGCAGACTGTAACGACACGGGACTTTGGAGTCAGGAAGTAGGTGCAGGAGTAAGTCTTTATTGTACACGTAACTCAATAAACAAAGAAAACGCGGTCTTCACAGGAAAACGAGAAACTGGAATCATGGCATGAAACGAGAGCAGAACATGAAATAAGACCGCTTAGCATACTAACGCATTCACTACCGTGTTCAAACATAAACACTAAATACACGAGACTTTGCATAGTGCTCAGTAACCGAGGGGTTAATATAGTGAACATAATCAAACCAAAACCATGAGACAACCTGGCACAAGTTAAAGACACTTAAACTAAACTAAATGCTCAAGCAGGAAGCGAGCAAACCAAAACAAAGTCACTTGACCACTCCGAATCCATGCCGCAGTGCCATCTGTGCGAGCTGTCTCGTGCTGCCATGGAAAACGAGACAGCCTCCGTCGGGCAGCAGATGGGCGGAGCAACACCCCAAGCGTGGCTGGAAGGCTGGGCAGCGTCCTTAGCGGGGCTGGAGCTCAGGACAGCTTCCTCGGCCGCGCAGCACAGTGGGATGGCCTCCTCAGCTGGACTGAACAGCGGGACAGCTTCCTCGGCCGGGCTGGACAGCAGGACAACCTCCTCAGCTGTGCGGGGCAGTGGGATGACCTCCTCAGCTGGGCTGGACAGCAGGACAGCTTCCTCAGCTGTGCAGGGCAGCGGGACAACCCCCTCAGCTGGGCTGGAGAGCAGGACAGCGAGACGACCTACTCAGTTGGGCTGGACAGCAGGACAGCTTCCTCGGTTGTGCAGGGTAGCAGGACGACCTCCTCAACTGGGCTGGACAGCAGGACAGCCTCCTCGGCTGTGCAGCGCAGCGGGACGACCTCCTTAGCTGGGCTGGACATCAGGACAGCTTCCTCGGCTGTGCAGGGCAGCGGGAAAGCCTCCTCAGCTGGGCAGCAAGGTGGAGCGCTGTTCTGCGCTACGTGACGGGGGGTAAGCGCCTCCAGGTTGTGGAGTATCTGATCCACCTCATCCTGCCACTGCTTTATCTGGAGCTCCTGCTGTATTTTTTGTACCACCTGCTGCTTCCACTGCCACATGTAGAACTCCTCCGGAGTCAGGAAGTAGGTGCAGGAACGAGTCTTTATTGTACACGTAACTCAATAAACAAAGAAAATGCGGTCTTCACAGGAAACGAGCAACTGGAATCATGGCATGAAACGAGAGCAGAACATGAAATAAGACCACTTAGCATGCTAATGCTTTCACTACCTTGTTCAAACATAAACACTAAATACACAAGACTTCGGGTTACCAAAATATGCAAACTATAATACTGAGCGTAGTGCTCAGTAACCGAGGGGTTAATATAGTGAACATCAATCAAATCATACCAAAACCATGGACACCTGGGACAAATTAAAAACAAATTTTTAAAACAAATTAAAATCTAAACTAAATGCTCAAGCAGGAAGCGAGGGAACCAAAACAAAGTCACGTGACCGCTCCGAATCCATGCCCTAGTGCCATCTGCTGGCCGTGGCGTAACACAGACAAATCTAAAATGTGAAACATAGGCTTGGTCAGAACAGCAAAGGGTCAGGTGAACGGCAAACAGACATAAAAAAGGCAAGGCTAATACGCATGAAACGAGATTCAAAACCAGACATGAGGACAGTATACAAAGGCGAAGTATGGTGGTAACATTTGCAATACTTCGCCCCAAACACAGACACATGAGGGGTTTAAAAACTAAACGAAATCAGGGGTGAAATGCAAAACAGCTGAATACAATGATGACAGATAAGGAAAACAACCAATGATAACACAGGGGCGGAGACAGGACATAAATCATAACAAATGCACACGTCAAAAGTAAACAAACGCGACGGCACTGTAAAACCCGAAAATGCGCACTCTTGCTTCGAGTTTCGGAGTGCGCTGTGTACTCTCGTGAAGGGGAAATCATGACAGAGACCAGCGAGCTAGGTCACTTATCCAATTCCGAATACATGGAGGAACTCACATTAGCTAACCAGCTATTTAATCTGATTTTTTCCTCAGTTGCACATACATTCTCCTGCCTACATTCTTCAACAAAAATAAACCAAACTAACTCATGTATAACTCACATCCTTGCAATTTACATACGAATTTGAAGTCAATAACACCAAAATAAATAATTTTTAGTAACTTTCCTTAACTTCTTCACCTCATATCCTTGCTCACTCCTCTGGCTTCAATCTGGAGGCTGAGAAAAAGATTGTGAAGAAGGCGTCGAGACGTTACGTGACCCGCATGCTTCCTTTCACATCCTCACTGCAAAGCCAGCAGCGGAGGGCTGTTTGAAAATACCCAACAGATAACAAAATAACCCAAAATATGTGACCCAATTTCACTAGCATAGCTGTTTGGTTGGTAAAATAAACCAGCATTTTATTAGAGTGTGCTAAGGAGCACTATTTCCATCATGACTGTTTAAAAAAATCTTTCTTCTTAAGATTATACAAGATTATACAGTAGTATAATGTATTAGTTGTGTACGTAGCAAATTGAATAAAATGTGTTGTAATGGGACAGAAAAGCACTAAGTGAGCTGTGTTTTTTTTTCTTCACATTATCCATACATGCATGCATTCGAGATGGAGTAAATTTGAATTTGAGACGCAGGAATCTTTCAGGATAGATGGACGTTCGGTCCGTCAGTGGCTTGATGGATCTCAAGCCATAGAAGATGAAAACTCGCTCAGTTGAACTAAAAAGCCTTTGTAGAGATTTATTAAGCTCAAACAGAAAGCGTGGCATTAACAATGCCAATAATCCGCTCATATTTGCTAACTGTCAGTACGCGGCTATTGGGTAGCTTCTGAATACATTACACTAGTGCAAATTTATGGCATTTTCTATTCTTTTTTAACCAGGAATGATCTCTTTGTACCTCACATAGACAGCCATTATTCAACAGTCGCTGGAGTAATTTCTAATAAGAGCTCTTTGATAGTTAGCTATGGTGACACAGCCTCTTCGTCTAACTAATTATGTCCTTGAAGTTGATAGCCAGAATGTGGCATTTATTTTCACTCAGATTATGGCTCACTTTTATTATTCTCAGCTTTGGGTCCTGTTCTTCAGCCCCACTCGCTTTTCCTCCTCCTCCTTCCCAGCTCCTCGTATTTTCTAACTGTCAGTCGGTGGCCATGTTGAGTCAGGAATTGGCGAAATTAAAGCAAGTCCTCTGGGTCTGGCTGATAAACAGCATGTAAGAACGAGTCACCTCAGGTCTGGCCTCTCTCCCTCCCTCTCTCCCTCTCTCTCTCTCTATCTCTCTCTCTCTCTCTCTCGCGCTATATCTCTATAAACCACCATCTCGCTCTAAATGTGTAACTCCTGGCTAACCTGGGCGAATAACATTTTATCAGACCTCCTACTGACAGAGGGAAAAGCAGGAGGGCATTAAAAAAAAAGGCAAGGTAGCATGAACAAATATTGAAACTGAGAGAAGACTCAATTGAATCTGTATACTGGGCCCCTAACACAACAAATTCTTAGTTGTTTGGTTAATTTGGGCAGGAACCACAACTATTAAGATCTATTATTGAAACTCTATTGAGCAGACTCAGCGGACACCTGTTCATCCAGGGAATTAGCTGATCAAGTGGCAGCAGAGGGATGTATTAAATCGTGCAGATACAGGTTAATAGCTTCAGGTAATGTTCACGTCAAAACATCAGAATCAGGAAAAAATATATGATCTCAAATGACTGACTTTGACTGAGGTTGGTGCCAGATGGGCCGGTTTGAGTATTTCAGAAACTGCTGACCTGGTCTCTAGAGCAGTGGTCACCAACCCTCTTCCTCGAAATGAACCTTTCTGCAGGTTTCATCTCCAACCAAAATCTAACACACCTGGTTTAGTCAGTCAAGAATTTCTAAAGGCAATGATTAGTTGGTCAGGTGAGCATGATTAGTATGGTTGGAGCTAAAGTCTTCAGGAACAGGATTGGTGACCACTGGTTTACGCATAATGGTGCAAAAAAAAAAAAACAACATCCAGTGAGCGACAGTTCTGTGGGTGGAAACACCATGTTGTTGAGCAAGAGGAGAGGAGAGTGTAAGAGTGTAAGTAAGGTTGGTTTGAGCTGACAAAGTCTACAGTAACTCAAAGCACCACTCTTTACAACTGTGGTGAGCAGAAATGCACAACAAGTCAAACCTTGAGTTTAAGGAAATGCAACAGGAGAAGACCACATCAGTTTCCACTCCTGTCAGAACAGGAACCTGAGGCTTGTTAACAGACTGGAAAAAGACGAGTAGTAAGCTGTTTGAGCGGGTGACCACTCAGACAGGGTTGAAAAGTCTCCATTATAGATAGATTTTTGAGTCAAATGTTCTTTGAAATGATGAGTATAGCATCTTCAGGTGGTTTCTGTGTCATAGTTGGAACCAACTTCAGCTGACTGGATCTTCTAGAGTAGGAGTGGACGTCTTCTTACTGCTTATATAGCCATTAGATTGGATAGCATTCATGGTATTTAATTGTTTTTGCTGTGGAAAATATAGACCAGTTTACAGGTAACTGCAAATACACAATTCCTGAGATTCACAGATACAATATTAAAACACACATGCAAATAATAAGTATGGCCATAGTCGCTTGTGA
Organism: Ameiurus melas; assembly: GCA_012411365.1. Taxonomy (NCBI): domain Eukaryota; kingdom Metazoa; phylum Chordata; class Actinopteri; order Siluriformes; family Ictaluridae; genus Ameiurus; species Ameiurus melas. Next base: position 29,416,768 of record CM022762.1, read on the forward strand.
TAAAACATAACTACACTGTACATTCTAGTTGCGTCTGAATGCGGGCTTTAATTTGTGCTCACACTTTCTTCAGGATGAAGAGTTTTGTTTGAGGGTCATGGCTATCACATGCTTCCTCTGAGACACGCAAAGCCAGCCAACCTCATCTTTTCAAACTGCTCCTCATGCTGTCATGTGTGGAGGAAAGCACTATCCTGTACTATACCCTTTCCACAAGCATGAGTTGAGCGACGCCCATTTTGAGACGCTAATGTTACGATTGATAAGGAAGAGAGAGTAATGATGTCCCCCCGTGAGAGCACGGCTAATTTCTCATGGACTCCTGGCCACGGATGGCTGTGACATCATCAGGATTCAAACTCGGGCTCTCCGGATGAAACGCTTTTCTGTCGCACCCCTCTGAACTTTCTTGCTTCAATCATAGCAACCATTAAAAATTTTCTTGGAACTCCAGTCTAGTGAACAGAACTGTAGGAACTCGTACTACGTTTCATCATACTTTTATTAAAAAAATGTAATCATATTCCCAAACACCATGCATTTTTAATGAACAGAGACCCAGTAAAAGATACATGACCTTAAAAACAGAAGGAAAACGTATTTTATGTGCAGGAATATTTGGTTAGTGAACTATTAATACATAATTATGACTTATTCTGTTATAGCTGAAGAAATGTTTACTTTATACGCCATTTTGTTGCAGAGTAAAAACATCAAAACAAGTCAAAATGACATGACTTAGAGTTTGCTTAGGTTGCTGTTATTTTGCCACAGAAAAGCTGTCGAGGTTTTACATGCCATAGGATCTTATAAATGTGACTACATGACTGTACAAAACACTTTATGTCTGTCATGAAGATTTCACATCTTGGACATGCTCTTTGATTGAACATGGCAGCTCTAGCAGTGATCTCTACCTCTTTTATGTTCCTCGCTTCTATATTTTCCAGCATCCTGCTACAGTGCTACAAAAATAGGCATGCAGGTGCTTTAAGGCAAAATGGGTTTAAACTCTGTTATTCTGACACTTTCCACACTCACCTGCTTATATGCCTTTATTAACTATTCATTTTGGGTAATTATTATTATTTTTTGCCATTTGCAATGACAGTGCAAGACATTTAATGTAATATTGGTCTTTATTGGAAAGCAAGCAATGGCCACAATACTCCCCCCGCCCCTACACACCATTTTTCTACAGTGCCAATGTATCACTAAATATTACTATATTTGCATCATTAAATATATTAACTGATTATTAATATGGTTGGTAAAGAAAATTATGATTTTAAAATTTGCTTTAAGGCTTATTACAGTACCCTCCAATAATATTGGCACCCTTGGTGAGCAATGAGCAAAGAAGGCTGTGAAAAAATTGTGTCCACAAAAATACTCTGCTCTTATGGATAGAAAACAATTACAAAGACAACACAGGGTTATCCCAAAAAATATATCTTTGTTAAATATAGGTGTACCACAATGATTGGCACCCCTGTGAATTCATATAAGAAAAAAAATAGATTATATATATATATATATATATATATATATATATATATATATATATATATATATATATTTCGAAGTATATTCACATTGATATTTAACATTTTTTTAGTACACTTGGGTGACTAGAAAGAGGAGATTGTTCAACCATTACTTCCTGTATGGCTATAAATATGAGGTAACATATAGGCCAAATTCCCTTAGCCATTCATAACAATGGGTAAGACTAAGGAATATTGCTGTGATGTGAGGCAAAAGTGACACCAAACTGCCACCATCACAGCCCTAGTTGGGAAGGTCAATGATAAAAATCTATGGTTAGGTGGGACCAGGGTTGCTGAGGTGTTGGGAAGGGTGCCAGCTTGCCTACCTTGGTTTGGGCACAGGTGTGGACGTCTGAAAGTTTGTTTAGCCACCACTATTATCCTTGGAGGAGTTGGTGGGTTTTTTGAACCCCTGGGTGTCCTATAGCAGACGCTGAATGTGCCTCGGCAATGAGTTTGCTTCTCCGGGCAGCAGGCATATATGTCTTGCCTGCAGGGTATGCTGTTGGCACCTCGTGGAGTGGAGTTAGAGCTAGCTCTTCGTCAATGTGCTAAGTCAGTGCTCCCATGAAATAAGAGAGAGGCAGGATAAAATAGTTTGTGGATTCCTAGAGGGGAACAGGGATCATATGTGACAGACGTGCCTTGGTGTTTTCTGAACTAGGATGATAGAACAGAGTGAAAAGGAACCTGGTGAAAAAGAGGGCCCAGTGTGCTTGGCATGAATTCAGCATTTTGGCTGTCTTGAGATATTTCAGGTTCTTCTGATCACTGAAAATGGTGAAGGGGTGCTAACCAGTGATGCAATTCTTCAACTGCCAACTTTACTGTAAGGTGTTATTCGATTCCCGGCCCGGGTGACTCCACATGCCGAAGTGTCCTTGGGCAAGACACTGAACCCCAAGTTGCTCCCGATGGCAAGCTAGTGCCTTGCATGGCAGCTCTGCAGGCTGACTTGGAGCATGGTGGGGAGAGCACCATGCATGATGGCACCTCCCCCAATGGGTCATACATCTGGCAAGGGTTTCGTCACTAGGGGAATTGAAACAATGGCAAGACCTTCTGAGTGTCTTATTAGTCTTATTTTGAGGAAAATGTCTGGTAATAGGGAATAAATAGGCATAAAGGGATAAAGGCTCACCACTGCGGAGTGAGTGCAGGGATTTCCTCACTCAGTGGCTTGTAGGAGTGCTTGTGCTGTGGGCTGCAAGGGGCACTATGCCGACTCACCTCAATAGTAACACAGTTTCTCCCATTTGCACTTAGAGTGCTCTGCAGCACTACATGCCAGTTTTGTGTTGATCAAACACTCCTCCTTGACTAGGGAAGTATAGGAAGCACTGTAGCATAAACCTTTTGCATAAGGCCGTGTCTCAGGAGTATTTGTTCAGGTTTGCAATTAGCAAAGAGGCCACTTGAGAACATGCCACCAGGGCAGCTAACAGGGAACTCAGTATGTTGATTTGCATGAGTCTTGTTTGATCATTCCTAGCTGCTGTTGTTGTTCCCCAACGAGACGGCCTTCGGCTGCTAGCATCTGCTACCAGTCTAGCACAACTGCTGCCATGAAGAAGGCATGCTGCCACGAAGTATACTGTCAGGTGGCAGGGGCAGAGGCAGTTGCAGGGGAACACTTTATTTGAAAGACAGGAGTCAGACAAATCCAAAATTTTAAGACAAAAACATAGACAAAAACAATCATAAAGTCAGACAATCCGTGAATAGGCAATACAGACCAAAATCACAAATCCAGGAAATGAGAACAGGATCAAAAACCAGAAAAGCATGCACAGTAAACAATGGCTCAGTATATCTGGCAAATACATGCAGGATTCTACTTCACAGTGAATGAGAGCTGTGACAGTGCTTATGTAATGTGAGTGTGTGCATGCATGCACATGTGATTGAATTCAGGTGTGCATGATCAGTAATGGGGTGACTGTATACGTGACAGTGGATGTGAGTGATGGGAGTTATAGCTGAATGTCGGCCCTGTTCTCTGGGAAATTGAGTCTGTTGCTGACTCCGGTGTAACTGTCACAGCAGTGTAATCTCACGTTTTACACATAAATGCATTTACTCTGCCAACGTGAATATGCACTCAGAGGGCTGTTGTTTACCTGGTTATTATTTGTTTGTTTCCTTGTTGTATTTTTATTTCTTTTTTTTTTTTTACCTAACATATCCAGGGGCTAAACATTTTCCACTATAGAGCACACTTATAGCAAGTATAAGAAGTAAAATTCAGTTTGTGGTAACAAAAAGTCTTAGATAGAAAACAACAGATAACCACGTGGATCATAAAGCATGAATCCTCACTCATCAGACATTGAGGACCCACTTCATTTCTCCCTGTTTCACATTAATATTATCTCAGCCATTCTGCAACAATGTCTGGAGCAATGAGTGAAAATTTATACATCTTTAAAACAACTGCAATCACCTATTTTCTGTCATGTTTTCTTTTATTTTCTTCATGTTTATAACCAATAAGTTGCCACAAATCATTTCATTTATTTAGCATGTATTAGTGTTAGTATGATTATTGTGTTTTATATACTATTAGTGTATAAAGGTTTGTACTTAAAAAAATTTTAATATATATTCTAAAAAAATACCCCCCTCATATTTTTAAAAAAAAAAAAAAAAAAAAAACTTTTTTAATATACAGTATATAACAAAATATACACTTTTTATTTTTTTAAAAAAAAAAAAAATATATTTTTTAATTAATTTGTGAGTGTACAGCTTGTGTAACAGTGTCAATTTATTGTCCCCTCAAAATAACTCAACACACAGCCTTTAATATCTAAACCGCTTGCAACAAAAGTGAGTACACCCCTAAGTGAAAATGTCCGAATTGGACCCAAAGTGTCAATATTTTGTGTGGCCACCATTATTCTCCAGCACTGCCTTAAACCTCTTGGGCATGGAGTTCACCAGATCTTCACAGGTTGCCACTGGTGACCTCTTCCACTCCTCCATGACGACATAACAGAGCTGGGGGATGGTAGAGACCTTGTGCTCCTCCACCTTCCGTTTGAGGATGCCCCACAGATGCTCAATAGGGTTTAGGTCTGGAGACTTTCTTGGCCAGTCCATCATCTTCACCCTCAGATTCTTTAGCAAGGCAGTGGTTGTCTTGGAGGAGTATTTCGGGTCGTTATCATGCTGGAAGGGGATCATGCTTGGAGGGGATTATGCTCTGCTTCAGTATGTCACAGTACATGTTGACATTCATGGTTCCCTCAATGAACTGTAGCTCTCCAGTGCCGGCAGCACTCATGCAGCCCCAGACCATGACACACCCACCACCATGCTTAGCTGTAGGCAAGATATACTTGTCTTTGTACTCCTCACCTGTTTGCCACCAAACATGCTTGAGACCATCTGAAACAATTAATTTTATCTTGGTCTCATAATCCATGTCCTTAGTCTGCGTGGGCATCCTCAAACGGAAGGTGGAGGAGCACAAGGTCTCTACCATCCACCAGCTCTGTGATGTCTTCATGGAGGAGTGGAAGAGGACTCCAGCGGCAACCTGTGAAGATCTGGTGATCTCTATACCCAGGAGGGTTAAGGTAGTGCTGGAAAATAATGGTGGCCACACAAAATATTGACACTTTGGGCCCAATTTGGACATTTTCACTTAGAGGTGTACTCACTTTTGTTGGCAGCGGTTTAGACATTAATGTCTGTGTGTTGAGTTATTTTGAGGGGACAGCAAATTGACACTGTTACACAAGCTGTACACTCACTACTTTACACTGTAGCAAAGTGTCATTTCTTCAGTGTTGTCACATGAAAAGATATAATCAAATATTTACACAAATGTGAGGGGTGCACTCACTTTTGTGAGATACTGTATGTCATGTGGTATGTGGTATGTGTGTGTTTGTTGAGTGATTTCCTGAGGGATAAGAGTAAGGAAATTCAGGTAGAATGTCGTTATATGTATATGTTAATGTTTCGGACAAAGTTTAATCCACACATCATGAATAAGTGTAGAACCACCCATCTGCAGAGACAATGAAGTGATTAACATAATGGGCAGAACATAACCCCACTCTAAGACAATCTCTGGTTGGTTCGAACCCTGAGAGGGCTGGCCTAGACAGAAAGAGTTAACATCTGACGACACAAAAGAAACTGTCAGCATTGTTCTCAGCATCTCTCTCAGCTCAACTCAGAACTTATCTCATCAGAAGAACAGCGGCGGCAGGGGTCTTCAATCGATCAGCCTAGTGCCCGCCAGCTTTCAAACCTCCCACTGCTAGCTTTCCAAACTTTCCTAAATACTAGATGCCATTTCATTCATCATTCCGGTTTGAGACGCCACTCAAATGCCAACCAGACTACGACGTAATGAGGAATTTCCTTCAACACAACCATCCAAAGGCAAGCTCAGTGCTTCCAAATACTAGCTAATCTGGTGCATATAATAGTATGCATTGTTATGTATTTATGCCTTCACGTTTTATGCCCACTGAGATAAAATAAAACGTGGCTTAAAGATTGACATTTTCAATTACATCACCAGTCAAATTTGTTATAAACAAGAAATATGGATGTGATACTGCCATCACGCTGAACCTGATTGCCTGACGTGGTGTCCCAGCAGAAGCCACTGTAATGATGTATAAACCACGGTGATGTTTGCTAACTGAAACATCCATCTACAAAGTTATGTGTGATGCATGATTAATAAAACTGTGAATGAGTCAAGAACTTTGATCAATGTATGTAACTTGATTAGATGAGGGTGAACTCACTTAAAAGCGCAAATTTGCTAACTTTGCAGCCCCCCTTTGCCTCTATGATCAATTGAAAATGTTATAAATGCATTGATAGGCCTTCCCCTTCCCCCTATCTATTACAATCTATTTGTTGAAATGCGCTCGTAGTCTTAGGGGTTCTGATCTATTGCGTCGATATAAGATCAATGCGTCTTCACTAAGATCACTGCGTCCGCACTAAGATCAGTGTCGATATGGTGTTCCGAAGGGAGCTCTGGACTACCAAGTTGCCTAAGCAAGGGTTCCCTGGCTCAGGGCAGGAACCAAGCAGGTCAAAGCCCCCATACCAATCAGTAGTGGGATAGTGGCTGTGATTTTTTTTTGCACATTCCTGTACACATGTTTCTTATTTCTTAAAAAAAAGAAATAAGATTTGATTCTTTGATTCAGTTTGATTCTTATTTCTATTTGTTCTGATCCTTTTATTTTTAATTTAGTATTTAATGCACAGTCTAAAGCGGAGTAGGCCAGGTTTTCATTTCACTGCAAGTTATACACTGGGTATATAATTGGGTGTGTGACCAAAAAAATAAAAATAAATAAAAATATTGAAACTTGAATTGTGGTAATTTGGTCATCTTTGATGTGAATCTTGTGAATTTTACACATCCAATAGAATTTAGCTCTATTACTGCCTGTAGCTCTATTACTGCATGTTCTCCCTATTTCCATGTTACAGTTATTTATATTCCACCTCAAGTCCAGTATTCCTGGGATTCACCATGACCCTGACCGTGATGAAGCAGTAACTGCAAGAGGAATGCACGACTGAATGGATGTGTAACACACTCTGTAGTCTATAACATAATGATGTTGTAGAAGACATGTTGTGAGCATGTTGTTTTAAAACAGCAGTTTTGTTTAAAGTAGTGAAGCATTATAAGTTCATTCATGTTAATTACATGAAAGTTATTCTGATACAAAAGCTACAGAGAGTGAACATTTTTTTTTTAGTATTAGTGGGGGAAATGCCGTGAAACAAGGTATTTCAGCATGTCGCCCAGGAAATTAGACCGGGCTGTCGGGTTCAGTTTGATGGAAGTTCATGCATGCATACATGATAAGACAGCAAGTGATACATCACACACACCCACATTAGGCAGTAAGATGGTTTAAAATTGCTAGTATGAGACAGAGCAGCTTAAACATGGAGGATTTGAGCAGGTGCTCAAAGTTAAAAGGGCCCATGAATTTTAAAGCAGCTACTTCAGAAAGAACGACAATCAGAACAGGGATTGCTAATAACGATGCAGTTTGGATAGTTTAATGCTCTATGAAAACCTAATGAGTTGTACGACTATAATTATATACTGTACAATGTAGAAGAAGTGGACCCGATTCGTTGTGTTGAACTATTTCTGTTGCTTTTGTTTGATTTGTTCAAACAGCTGAAAGTCTGCACATTTTGACAATAACCTGATTTGCAATGGTGGTTGAATCAGTCTGATTGCAACTTTATCCTTTATTTAAACTGACAGAGCCACACCTCCTTTATTTAAACTGACAGAGCCACACCTCCTTTCTTTAAATTGACAGAGCCACATCTCATTTACTTAAACTGACAGAGCCACACCTCCTTTATTTAAACTGACAGAGCCACACCTAATTTTATTTAAACTAACAGAGCCACACCTCCTTTATTTAAACTGACAGAGCCACACCTAATTTTATTTAAACTAACAGAGCCACACCTCCTTTATTTAAACTGACAGAGCCACACCTCCTTTATTTAAACTGACAGAGCCACACCTAATTTTATTTAAACAGAGCCACACCTCCTTTCTTTAAACTGACAGAGCCACACCTCCTTTATTTAAACTAACAGAGCCACACCTAATTTTATTTAAACTAACAGAGCCACACCTCCTTTATTTAAACTAACAGAGCCACACCTCCTTTATTTAAACTGACAGAGCCACACCTCCTTTATTTAAACTGACAGAGCCACACCTCCTTTATTTAAACTGACGGAGCCACACCTCCTTTATTTAAACTGACATTTACAGAAGCCACAGCTCCTTTCTTTGGACACTTTGAGGCCATACCTTCTCTAGAACTGACATGCAAAGAAACCATACATCCTTCATTTGAACTTGTAGCCAGAGAGACCACACCTCTTATAGTTGAACTGACAGTTACAGAGGCCACAGGTCATGCTTTTATTTAAGTAGACAACTCTGAAATGTATTAGCTTTTAAAACCATTATCTCGCAAACTTCATAAACCTGTGTTATGACTTAAACACACACTTTAAACTTGCTGGTTTTACCGTTCTCATATTAGCATTGAAATCACTCTGTAATTGCCACATTCCAACATTTAGTTTTACGAGCACTTCTTGATCTTGCCTGAGGTCTCCTTTCACATTTGAATGCACACACACCTCCATGCAATGGTAAGCTGCTTTCATCCTTGAAGATTCTGCGTTTTCCACGTCTGTCAGAACTCTGGGCAAAACAGTTAGGTGTTTCAACACTGCTAAACAAGCTGCTTATTTTGTGTATCACTGTTAATTTTTTATGCATTAGGTCATCCATGTTGCTTGAGACACCGTCCTGTTTGTCAACATTGCCAGCAGTATTGTAACTTGATACCATCCAAAGATTTTTTTGTGATTTCGCATGGGCTGTTGTTATTCTCATGAATGCTCATGGCCATTTTAGAGCTTATGTGCCATAGCTAAGTGCTGAAATGCGGAATAGATGAGGGGGATAGGTCTCTACCTATCCCCCTCATCTATTCAGCATTTCAGCACTTAGCTATCGGAGAAGCTGTTTACAGAACAACCAAAGGTCAGACACTAAACAAAGCTGGGCTTTATGGAAAGCCCAGTGGCAAGAAGAAAAACATTGCTAAAAATAAGCCATACCATTTAGAGCTTGCCAAAAGGCATTTTGGAGACTTGGCTAACATGTGGAGATAGGTTTCCTGGTCTGATGAGACAAATATTGTTCTGTTTGGACAAAGCTCTGCAGTATATTTGGAAAAAACACAATAATTCTCATCAACCTGATGCCAACATTCCTACAGTGAAGCACGGTGATGGTGGAGGCATCATGTTCTGCAGGTGTCTTTCATCACCAGAAGTTTTATAATTCACATACATTACAGGACAGTGAAATTCTTAATTTTTTATATCCCAGAATGTTAGGAATCTGAGGTCAGACATGTGGAAGCTTGGCAGTGCTGGGGCTTGAATCCCTGACCTTTGGATCAGTAACCCAGAGCCTTAATCATCAAGCTACCACTGCCCCGTTAAGGCTCCATTCCATTCTGCAAGAGATGTGAGACTGCGGCAGATGTTCACCTTCTAATAGAACAATGACCATAAACACACTGTCAAAGCTACACCAGATTGGCTCAAAACCAAGAACAAGAATGTGCTAAGTTAGCCCAGTCAAACCCCAGACCTCAATCTGATTGAGCAATTTTGCCAAAAATAAAAGCTGTTATTTCAGCCACTGTGTCAGTCATGGAGGTGAATATTCAAATAATTCAAACAACAAATCACAAATGTTATCCAGTACAACTTGTACAAATCAAATGGTTAACACTACTGGAAGGTGCTGTGTCTAATGTATCATTAGCTGATGAGAATTTGTATTTATCATTACGATATTGGATCTACAAGAGTTGCATAAACACATAACATTTCTCATGAACTCCTGCTCCAAGTAAACAAGAAAAAAAGATAATAGCCTAAAGTGTTAGTTTGCTTTTCTTCTGCAACTGAAGGCAGGCATTGCACTCCGGACTGCCTTAAGTGTTGTGCAGAAGAGATCTGACAACAGAAACAAGTTCAGAAGCAAGTGTGTATTATGTGCAGCTATGTGTGAAGTGAATGTGTTCATCCGTGAGCATTTCTTGCAAACTGTATAGCCATGTATACACCTTGGCTGTTATTGGTTATACATTTGAGTGACATTTGAAGTAGAGGAATCCAAATGCACGTTAGCTTCAGGTCATGAATGATATTCACATTCTGTATTTTTTGATAGAAAGCAAAAATGATGGTTCTGTCAATTATGGCAAGTCACCCAAGCCCTGAAGCAGGAACGCTTCCCCACACAATCAGACTACTGCCACCATGTTTCACTGTTAGCTTCACACCAGAGGTAACATCATCAGTCCCAACATTATCCTGAAAGACTTGGGGATCATCAAGGTGCTTTTCGTTTTTTGGCAAATGTAATTCGGGCCTTTTTGTTCCTCTTGGTTAGCAATGGTTTTCGCAATGGATACCATTTCTGCCCAGGACGCTCACCTTATCTGCGCTGATTGATGCCTGCAGTTCCTTATATGTTCGTCTGGGATCTTTTTCTGACTTTGATGAGTCGTTTGACCACTCCTGGGCATATTCGCCACTGTTCAAAGATTTCTCTATTTGGAGATAATGGCTCCCACTGTGGTTCACTGGAGTCGCAGAGCCTTAGAAATTGCCTTGTAGCATTGCAACATTCCTTTGATCATTTTATAGAAAGGGTCATAGAGTGCTATAAAACACATAAACGTGTCTGTTTAAAATATTGAACAACTTGACTTGTGTCTATAGACTTAAACATGCAGTATCACTATAATCTGTGAACGTACTTGTTTTACATTTTGAGCTGTAGTGTAAAATTAAAGAAGCGAAATCTTGACACGTCTCAGTTTTTTGTGTTTTGTGTTGTGACGAGAATAGCAGCTAAAGGATAGAGCAGTGTGCAGAGTTAGCAGAGGGACTCTCTCTGTTCTTTTTCAAACACTGCTGTCAATTAGTCACATCTCGATAGAGGAGCAGTCAGCATGGAGAGGTGCAGCTGTCTGAGTCCTCTAACTCGTATGTAAAACTTATTATGAAAATGTCATATGGATAATTTAAACGACAGCATATTGTATATACTCTCATCTATTACCAACACACACCTGATGCTGACCCAGAACACTATTTTATATGTATTTGATGCATTTATAATAAGAACGTGCTGTTGTGAATCAGTGACGGTTTCTCATTTGAGAAATATAATGTCATTCTGAAATTGGTACAGTTCCTGCTAATGGACTTCTTAGACTCACACTCGTCTTCATGCCCTGACCATTGTTCCTGTTTTATTTGCAGATGCACAGAGAACGGTTCAGGTTCCGTCCCTAATCGCAGAAAATGTACTGGAGTTGCTCAGGAATAAAAATGAGTTCACATTCATAGCTTCCATACAGCAGAAAGCATCGACATCTGGAGTTCTCTTCTCCATCCATGAGTCTGAGTACAGGTACAGCTGTTTTTACTTACTTGTTGATGTTTTTTTGTGCAGGTTTTGGTTGCATGATGCATTTCATAAGAAAAAAAAAAGTATTATATATATATATATATATATATATATATATATATATATATATATATATATATATAAAATAAGTAAACTATGAGCATGGCAGCTAACCCTGATGTTAAAGTAAATAAACTAGCTCATTCATGTTCATTACACTGTAACACTGATGATAGTGACAGATGCATACATACTGTTCTGTGTATTTTATTACAACCTGATACGGAGCCAATAATACAATCTTATATTGCTTTTTTTTTTTAACCTTTGAATGACAGAGGTTTAGCCATGCTAGCTAATTGACAATATGCGCCGGACTATGTCTAACTCATTTTCAGTGAAGGTCAGAATAGCATCAGGTATTAAATCATGTGTATCTATTTGATCAGCTAAAGAAAACTTCCATGTTGATTTATTTGCTATGAGGATTTATTGGTATTATGGAATAAAAGTAGACTTTTGGGGAAAAGAAAACTTTTGAAATGAAACTTGTCATGAAATAAAAACAACAGAAAGATGGCAGTTATTGTTAAACTATATATATATATATTACTAGATTGAATGATCTGAGCGTGATCATTTCATGCAGTATTAATATTAGTTAACCCAGTTTCAATGCTGGGAAATTGCTGTGGTGTAAGAGGAATAAAGCACATGTCACATTTGGTTGCATAACACCACCAGCACTCCGTATCGTGTTTCATTCCTTTAGATACAGGCAAGAGGCTTTTTGAATATTAAAATTCAGCAGAAGGCACATTCCTAATGCAGATACAGATTATTTACAATGCAGTGTCAAAGCCTAAAGGCACATTTAAAAACGGATCCTTCAAAATACCACAGAAGAGCTGAGACGCGTTTTAGACAGATGTGTGTGAAAAAAAATCAATAAATAAATAAAGTATACGAATAAAGATTTCGCGCAATACCCACTGGACCACCAAAACCCATCGTCAATTTACCCTATCATAATGTTACTGCTCCATGAGCTTGTTCCTGCCACACCGTAATTATGACAGAGTGCAAGAAACAAATGACTAGGGATGGAGTGCAACTAAATTTTATTATAGCTTGAGGTAAAAAGCTGACTAAACTTTTCATTTAACTTCCTTTGAAGAACATGAAATATTTGTTTTAGTAAATTTCATTAGTGTGTATGCATGTAATTTATCATTCTAAATTTTCCAAAGGACTTTAAAGGATAGAAGATATAAATAATGGTCGATAACGAATGGAGCACGATCACCATAAAGTCGAGAGTTTGAGCACGGTTTAGTCTGTATTACCTATAAAAACAGACTGAGCTGGTTTATGACTGTTTCTTAAAGAGCTCTTGTGCTGTGCTGTAACAGCTGACTGTATTATTTTAGTGATTATTTGAGTTTGCGCAGGCAGCATTTTATAGTGCAAGTAAAGCTCCTGGTGGAATCCCCTGAAACACTTGCTTTTTTTCGCACTTGTGTACCGATTTCACTTTAGGGACTTTTACTCTTTTTTTTTTTTTTAAGATAAGAATCATGTAACATAAGCTCAAAATTATTCAACCTCCATTACGAATCAGGTTTATTGTCATTGACTTTCAGCTGTTTGCAACGAACAAATCAAACAAAAGCAACTGAAATAGTTCGACACAACGCATGCATCAAGTGGTTTCCCCAAATTCAACTGAAAATGCAACTATTAATGATTTCTCCAGTCTTAAAATCATTCAACCCCTTCATGGCAAGCAAATTTGTACTTTGTAGAGCACCCTGCTGCAAACGAGATGCAGAGCTTCTGGCAGCGTTCCTGAGGAATCTTCTCCCTTTCCTCATGAGCAATGGCCTCCAGGTCAGTAATATTCTTAGGTTTGCGTGCTGCAAACGCCTTCTTCAAATCCCACCAGAGATTTTTTATGGGGTTCAAGTGAGGTGACTGTGATGGCCCTGTAGAATCTTCCTGGACTTCTTCTGCGACCAAGCCTTGGTGGAATTTAAGGTATGCTTGGGATCACTGTCCTGTTGGAAGGTCCAATGATGCCCAAGCTTCAGCTTCCTCACAAATGGCATGATGTTTTCTGCTAGGATTTCCTGATACTTCAATGAATCCATCTCGCCTTCCACACGCTGCAACGTTCCAGTGCCAGAGGATGGAAAGCAGCCCCAGAGCATCACCGAGCCTCCACCATGCTTGACTGGGTACAGAATGTTCTTTTTTCATTCTTCTTCCTCCAGACTTACCGCTTACCTCACAGTGCTCATTGAAACCTCAGTGCCTGTTACACCAAATCTTGCTGCAGGTCTTTTGCAGTCACTCGAGCGTTTTTCACAACCTGCCTTCTCAGAAATCTGCTTGTAACCTTGATATCTTCCTTTTTCTGCCCCGTCCAGGTATATCATTCATTTTCTGCCCCTAGCCAGTTCAGGTATTTCATGTGTTCCAGCTCAAGCACACCTGGAGCATCTAATGAAGCCCTTGATTAGTTTAGCATCAGGTGTGCTTGAGACAACACCTGTTCTGAATATGTGTGCTGTTGTGAGGGATTCTGTTCAGGGGGGTGAATAATTTTGAGACTGGATGAATCATTATAAGTTGCATTCTCAGTTGAATTTGGGAAAACCACTTGATGCATTTGTTGTGTTGAACTATTTCACTCACTTTTGTTTGATCTGTTCATCACAAACAACTGAAAATTTTATATTAATAAACTTTGAAACTATATCTCCTTGAGGATACTGAAGTTTTGTTGTATTGGGTTGAAATTTTTTTTTTTTTCCGGACATCACAGTCTATAAAAATATAGTAAGCAGTATATTCAGACAAATATCCTAAGCCTATTCTTGATCAAGGATCAACGCTGCTTTATAGTGGACCTGAGTGTACGTGTCACTGCCTTGGATTCAGAGCTGACTGACCATAAAAGCTCTCAGAGAACAGTTACACATCACCCCACAGCACAGGCTGCAATCAAATTCAAATGATGATATGTCAAATTGCTCAATCACAATGATTCTACTACATTGGCATATACTTCAGGGGTGCTTATTCACCCCTGAATCTATATTTACTTTTCTCCACTGGGATGCAGATTGTGCTGTCAGTCTCTGCCTCTTTTTAAAAAAGAATTATAGAAATGAGCAGTCAGATCCACGCCACTGCTCAAATGATGTTGTGAATGCACATCCAAAGTGGTGACAAGCTACGGTTAACGTCCTGCCTTGTTACTCACGGAGCTGTTAATGTTCTCTTGACTTGAAAGGAGATATCTCAGAATTGTGTTAATTGTTTTAGGATTTTTACATAAGGCACATTGTGCAGATGTTACTATGGAAACTGCTAAAGCTAAGCAGAAGTCATATGACTTCTTTTGAAAATGGCATTGCTGACTGCTGAGTGTCCAAGAGAGTGTAATAGGATAGTAATAATGGTAAGTCTACATTGGCCTGTCAATGTAATTCAAATGGAATTAATGTGTGCATGAGTGAGGTATTTTGATAGTATCACAAGATCAATGCACTTAAATCACACTCAAAATAACTTTATATTAACTATATATATATTTTTTTTGCATGTCTTCGCGTTATGTACAGGTACAGTGTTCTATTATTTCTGTTACATACATATTCTCTATTCATATAACATATAACAAAACATTATACTGATATCAGGACAAAACTATTCTATTCTATTCTAACCTTTGCATCACAGAGACACTTTCCATCACCAAACTGATTATTGATGTGTGTCTAATTCCAGATTTCTTTTGATTCTCTCATTAGGCCACACCTTCCATATTTCCTCTACCCTGTCCTACAAGTCTTGTCTTGGTGGTCTAGAAATAGTACTGAGACATCTGGCCTCTTTATGTAATACTGCTGAGACTCTGCAGTGTCTCAGTACACACACACACACACACACACACACACACACACACACACACACACACACACACACACACACAGGTCTGTGGAATTCTGGTTCTGATGCAATCTGATTCCTATTCGAACAGACTGCATCCAGAAACACAGCACAATCTGTCGTGTGTGTGCTCAATGAGCTCTGTTAAATCCTAACAAATTGTGAAAAAATTGGTCAATTGTTTATGGCAAATGGGAAATGCAAACTACTCAGGCATTGCACACCAGCACTAACAACCCAGATGCCCACATTAGCCAACCTGTAACATTGTTGTTAAACTGAGATGACAATACCAAACTCAAACAGAGCATGTGCTTTCCTACTACTTACTAAGTTATAATGACTGCTGGGCAAATATGGAGGTGTCACAACTTGCAGTGCCATTGTTACCTACTTTTGAGCGTTTGGTTAAAGATGCTGTATGAAACGTTTCACATGTCATGTTCATGCAAGGTGCAGTATGCAGTAATGCAGCCAAATGCAATACATTTTCAAGGGAATTTTCCGAGTAAGAAGGAGTATGTAGAGCAGGTGGACGCTGGGAAGAGTGGCAATTTTTTTCAGCTTTCGTACTGGCACTGGTGTTGTGTGGGACTCTCTCATGCAGTGATGGATAAGTTGAGAATAGTTTCAACGGCGATTTTGTTATGCTATGTACAGTATAATACTTAGCATTGTGTTGTGCTTCATTTATCTGCACTTTAAGTTTACAAAAATGGGCCAAAATGGCTCCCGAGTGACACTAAAGGACTTCGGCTACGAACAGGAGATCACAATGAGCCAAAGTTTGACGACTCCGTCTAC
The DNA here is from genome assembly GCA_012411365.1 of Ameiurus melas. Classification (NCBI taxonomy): domain Eukaryota; kingdom Metazoa; phylum Chordata; class Actinopteri; order Siluriformes; family Ictaluridae; genus Ameiurus; species Ameiurus melas. The sequence goes on from CM022762.1 coordinate 29,433,121, forward strand.
CCTGTCAATCACAGTGGCACTAGCAAAGTGGGCGTTGGTGAGCACAGTATGCAGAAGATGGTCCAAGATGGTGGCCGTAGCAGGAGCATGGCCTCTCTAGGTCCAAAATGGTTCTATTATTGTTTCTTAGCCTGATTTTTTTTTTTTTTTTACAGCACATGGACATTAGAGCAATCAGTTTTTATGTGTACCATCACCAGAAACGGCTAAAATACAGAAACCATGCAATGATCAACTGGAAAAGCTATGTGATCTTGGAACTCCCTGATGTTCTTAACACTGTATTATCAACTGTATCTCTAAAGTCAGTGCTCCCTAAATTCCATGAACATGTGGACTTTGCAACGAGAGGATTGAACATGCTGGATCTTGTTTACACAAACATCCCCAGCACACACAGGGCAGAGCCCCGCCCAAACCTTGGCTGCTCAGACCATATCTCTGTTATGCTAATTCCAGCATACAGACCACTCGTCAGACGCTCCAAACCGCAGCAGGTGAAAACCTGGCCAGCAGGAGTCCTCTCTAGTCTTCTGGACTGTTTAGAGCACACTGACTGGCCCATGTTTAAGTAGGCTGCAACCAACAGCGACTCCACCAACTTGGAAGAATACACGACATCAATGACCAGCTATATCAACAAGTGCATTGATGACATGACTGTCTCCAAGACAATCACTACATTCTCCAACCAGAAGCCGTGGATGACATTGGAGGTGCTGAGGACCTGAGCCTTCAGAACAGGTGAGAAGGTGACCTTAAGAACTGTGAGGGCCAAACTGACCAGGGCCATCAGAGAGGCAAAGTGAGCACATGCCCAGAAAATCCACAGTCACTTCATGAACAGCAGTGTGACAGTGCATGTAGCAGGGCATTTAGGTCATCAGTAACTACAGGACAAAATCACCCAGCTGTGAAAGTGATTAGTCCCTTGCGCTGAACAACTTCTGTGCTCAGTTTAAGGCATAGAATAACATGACAGTAAGGAAGACCACCCATTCTACCAATGCCCAGGTACTGTGTCTAACCACAGCTGATGTGAGGAAAACTCTATGCAGACTCAACCAATGGAAAGACCCTAGACCAGACAACATTCCTGGGAGAGTGCTCTGAGGATGTTCAAACCAGCTGGCAGATGTTCTCACTGACATCTTCAAAATGTCCCTGAACAGTGCCGTCGTTCCCATGTGCTTCAAAGCCACCATGCTCCCTCTGCTGAAGCAGTCTTCAGTGTCCTGCCTTATTGGCCCATTGCACTCATACCCTTCATCATGAAGTGCTTCAATAGGGTCATCATGATGCACATCAAGACCCTGTTGCCCCCCTCTCTGGACCCCCTGCAGTTGATGCCATCTGGCCCTCACCCACCTAGAAAGAAAAGACAACTACCTTCAAATGCTGTTCACAAATTTCAGTTCAGCATTCAGCATTCAATACAATCATTCCTCAGCACCTGATTGGAAAGCTGAGCCTGTTCGGCCTGAACACGTCCCTCTGGAACTGGATACTGGACTTCCTGACTGGGAGACCTCAGTCAGTCCGGAACTGGAACAACATCTCCAGCACCACCACACTGAGCATTCAAGACCCTGCAGCGCATAGTGAGAACAGCTGAAATCATCATTGGGGTCTCCATCGTAAAACATTTACACTACACATTGCATCTGTAAAGCCACCAGCATTGTTAATGACCACACGCACCTCTCACACAAACTCTTTTGTCCCGAAAGGTACCGAAGCATTCGAGCCCTCACAGCCAGAATGTGTAACAGTGTCTTCCCCCATGCCATCAGACTCCTCAGTACGCAGAGACTGGAAGGACACACACACATACACATGCATGCACACACATGCATATGCACAAACATACATGCACACACATTCACATGCATGCACGCACATACATATGCACACACATACACATGCACACACAAACACACTCTCTCGCTCTCTCTCTCTCTCTGAACTGAACAACATCCCACACCCATTGCAATATTTGCACATTACTGTATCGATTGTATTGCGTTTTTTGCTGCTTCTGTATTCATATAAATATTGAATATAATTATTGCTGCTATTGCAATAACTGCTATATCCATAATTGGTATAATGTTATTTTCTGAAGCAAGTTATAGCATGTTATGTTTACATTCACAGCATTTTTAATTATATTGTGAATCTCTGGCACCTGTCTTTTGCGCTACCTGTTATATTGGACACTTCCACACTAGAACTGTGTACTGGTCACTTCCTGTGCCTATTGTCCAGTTTTAGTAGTTACTCTAGTGTCTTGTGTGGTTTGCATACATTTGCACGTCTACTAAATGTGAAAATGTGTAGGTCTTATTTAGTACTATGGTGTCTCGTGTAGTTAGGGTGTTGTTTTACATAGCACCATGCTCCTGGAGGAACATTGTTTCATTTCACCGTGTACTGTACCAGCTATATATGGTTAACATGACAATAAAAACCACTTGACTTGACTTGAAGAGGACAGGTAGCGCATTCCTTCTGAAGGTCCCTCAGAGGAAGCGTGTGTTTGCCCCTCCCTCTCCATGTCTTATCACAGCAAACCAGTGACTCTATTTGGATAAAGACCCACACTCTCCCGCGTTCACCTTCTCCAGAGTTCTAATCAAAGACACCCGTTCCCATTTACACCCGCAATCACACCACACATAAAAGAGACTGTTTGAACACAATGTCTTTGTGAAGTATACGCTCAGTTGCGTTTGTCTCTGTCGAAACCAAGCCATTCTAAATGTTTATATTCTGGTTTTGGACTTTGTTCACTCTGTTGACCTCGATTCTCTAGCCTAGTTTATGCCTGTTTACCTGATTGTACGACCCTTGCCCTTGTGGAATTTTGAATTACCCTTTGGACTTGTTGTGTTTGGATTAAACTTCATAGCATGCACTTGCTTCTGTCCGTTTCTCCTTTACGTGACACTCCAACTGGTACCTGGGGAGACTTTCCTAGTGGGTGGAAATTGGCAAGAAAAAATTGGGGAGAAAATGGGAAGGAAAAGCAATAAAATTAAAAAAAAAAACTTGCAGAACATTTTGTCTTTAATTTATTTATTCATTTTCATATGATTCATTTATTCATTCATATGACCTTGACTCCAAATCATCACATTTATTCTCTAATTGAGTCACGGTCGCAGTGAGAGACTCGATAGTAGTCTTCATATGATCTATATCATCGGTGTAACCGGAGAGAGTGTGCCCCATTTCCCCCACAGTACCTTTCAGTGTTGATATGATAGCCTCGGAACTTTATCACTAGCCAGCTGTGTTTTCACACCTGCAGGTCGAGCTGTATAGTAGACACCGCTTCCCCGAGAGTCTTCATGGAGCTCCTTTTTTTTAAAAATATCGGCGATGTCCTTCCTCAGTAAAGCCAGCAGCTCAAGCCTGAGTGCGGTAAAGTCAGGGTCACCGCTTCGGCGATGTGGATTCAGGGGGAGAAGGGGGCTCGCTCATGGCGCACACACTAGGCCTCAGTCGTGTCTGAATGCTACCATGGGTTTTCATGTTCTTTCCAGACATTTTAATGTGCCACAAAGTTAAAAGTGCAAACAAAGGAAACGGAGTAGAATAAGTCAAAATATATTGTATGACCTAAAAGCGCAAATTAATTACAATTTTAAACGAAATCAGGAGGAGCCTCCAACTTCGCGTCCTACTCCATCGAATTCCGAATTTCTTGCAGAACATTTTAAAGCTGCTTTTACAATGTTTGGTTTGTGCCTGTGCACTGCCCTCTTCAACACAGACCACAGCCTTTCAATAGGGTTTAAATTTGGAGACTGAGATAACCATTGCAAAATGTTGAGTTTTTGTTCCTCAAACATTTGTAAATGTAAACTTATATAGCACTTTTATCCAAAGTGCTTTACACTGTGTCTCATTCACCCATTCACACACACACCAATGGTAGCAGAGCTGCCATGCAAGGCGCTAACTTGCCATTGGGAGCAACTTGGGGTTCAGTGTCTTGCCCAAGGACACTTCTGCATGTCGAGTCACCCGGGCCGGGAATCGAACCGCCAACCCTTCGATTAGTGGACAACCCACTCTACCAACTGCGCCGCCGCCTTGGATGTATTGTGTTAAAATCTATTTATCCTAATATTCTGACAGAATGGTTTAAAAATATCATTGTCCTAATGCAATTCATGAAGTCCATGGACATTCAGGAGACAGCCCCAAATCTTTCATCAATCCACCACCATGATTCACAGAGGATTTGGGGATTTTTCTTTTAACCTAATCCCAATTTTTTTTCAACAAGCATGTTGATTGCATGCGTGGTCAAAAGGTTGAAGGATTATGACCTGAGCGTGAAGATTATCAGTAAGTATGGTTATGAAGTGCTGTGAATGGTACATGCACAAGTGTAGAGCAGTGAAGTGAGCGTGTGGAGTAATTCTGTTTATGTTCCCTTTGTCAAGCACTGACGAACACATGCTTTGTTTCCCTTTGCTCTCCAGAAATTTTTAGTTTTTTGTGCACTCCACGCATTCATATTGCTTCATAAAATTCGGATTAAACCACTGGAGTCACATAGATTACTTTTACAATGCCTTTATGAACTTTTTGGAGCATGAACGGTTTGTGGTTACTGGAATGTAAATGGAGGGACAGAAATCTCATCCAACTTTCATTACAAATGTTTTAATTTGTGTTCCGAAGATGAACAAATGTCGTAAGGGTTTGGAGGGATATAAGGGTGAGTAATTGATTTTGGGGTGAACAATCCCTTTAAACTTTTGCAGAGTTCGAGTTTGTTTTTGAAAAATACAAATCAAAGTTCATGATTTGAAATGAGAAATTGAGTTCAACCTTATTTAGTTGTATTTTCAGCTTTGATTTTGGGCCTCATTTACTGTTACTGAGAAGAAATGTAACAGCAGTAGAAACAAATATCAAAATGTAACAGCAGAAATGTAACAGCAGAGTCCAAAAAATGGACTTTGATTGAGAACCTTTGATTTAAATGAAAAGTGTTATGTTTGGAGAAAGGAAAACATTGCATTGCAGCATAAGAACCTTATCTCATCTGTGAAACATGGTGGTGGTGGTATCATGGTTTGGGCCTGTTTTGCTGCATCTGGACCAGGACGACTCAGCAGGATATTTATCTGTGAACTGAGAGAGTGTATGTCATGCAGCAAGTCACTGACCTCAAGCATGCAAATTGCTCTACCAAAGAATGTTTATAGAAGAATAAAGGTAATGTTTTGGAAGGGCCAAGTCAAAGTCCTGACCTTCCAGTAGAAATGTTGGTTGTGGAAGAACCTGAAGCAAGCAGTTCATGTGAGGAAACCCACCAACATCCCAGAGTTGAATCTGTTCTGTGCTGGAATGGGATAAAATCCCTCCAAGCCAATGTGCAGGACTGATCAACAGTTACCCCAAACATTTATCTGCAGTTATTACTGCAGAAGGAGCTCACACCACACACTTGAATGATACTTGAAGTATGTGAAGGTTCAGATACTTGTACCACTCACACTCAATATGTAATATTGCCTCATTTTCCTCAATCAGTAAATGACCATGAAGAAATATAGAAAATCCTAAAGGGTTCGCAAACACCACTGTATATATAACCTATACATGCCTTGGTCACTCTAGAATGGATTTTTATTATGTGATTTCATTTTTGTTTTAATGATCTCAGATATTGAATGATGTATCTTATTGAATATTTTCTGTTACTCTTGACACATTAGTTCCAAGTCAACTGGCAATGGAAACTTTCACTCTTCTCAGAATAAGCAAGTAGTGGAGGACATCAAAAAAAAGCACCTCTTGGCTTGTGAATTCTTGTTTGGTATTCTACTGAGCAGTGTGTCTTTCAGGCTTCATGCATATTAATGCCTACTGTTTGGAAGGAGAGTTGAGGGAAACGTGATGGTGATGTGGAGAAATAAAATACCAAGCTCTGCTCAGAAAGGATCTCTCGTTCAGTATAAGTGGAATAATGGCGTAATTTCTGATTCTACTGTTGATCTTCAGCCTTTCTTTCTTTTATTGGGGGAACAAAATAGAAATCTATCTTGTTAGACTTGATAAATGGCCACTTCAATTTTTAAATTGTTCATGATGTGACTGTGCATTTGCCGAGGCTGCAGCGATGCTATGTGGGCTTAAACAAGCAAACAAACAAACAAACAAAAAAGCTGAGGTTGTGGGGGGGTGCCTTTAACAAAGGCCCTACTGACTGCAGAGGTTGCAATTATTTTGCATGTAGATATTGTGTTAGATTGTGCTTCTAATTAGCCGCACCGGTGGGGAAGTCAGTCAGAATGACTGGTTTTGAAGATGTTTCATCATTTGTCCCTGGAGCTCCAATCAGTTTCACTGATTGATCCAAGTCAATATGAAATGCTAACAGTACTGAGTTAAGGTGCTGGCATTAAAATGGGGAGAGGTTTTTTTTTTTTATGTAATGTAACATTATTACACAAGCTGTATGAGAGGTGGAGATCTTCACAGATGGCACAACTGGCAGGGAATGTTAGTCAGTCTGCCACTGAGAATAACACAGAATAGCAGGTCGATTGTTATTAGCGATTCATGTTTAAACTGTGCTCTTTCTCCTTCCAGCTACTTCGAACTGGAGAGCAGTGGACTTCGGGAGGAAATCCGCTACAAATATCGCCACAAAGGAAAACAGCGATCTGAGACGTTCCCATATAGACTAGCTGATGGCCAATGGCATAAAATCGCTTTGTCCATTAGTGCCAGTCATTTACTGCTTCATGTGGACTGTAACAGGTAAGCTTTATTATCACTCTATTGAGCAGGTTCCTTCTGATGTCATCCGTATAGTTAGTTCAACTACTGCACTGTATGTTCGTTTGTATCAATTTATGTAATACCTTATGCATTTTATATAATGGAATGGCTAGCTATTTATGTTTGCTACTCTAAAGATCTATGCTAACAATGCATATTCCAGCTACAGACGAATTTTTTACTATAGCATGTGTGTGATCTTTATGTAAGGATTGTTGATAACCATGTGGGTGATTGTTCCCAGTGGAATAATACTGTATATTTGCCATCAGACAGATGCTCAGCAGGGGGACTGACATGCTCTGCATATAGAGTACCTCTGTTCTTGTTCAAATATTTCTGTTCACTAGTTAGCACTGTTCTGTCTTTTCAGCTATGTGATGATCAATATATACAATACTGATAGAAATCAGACTCCAGAGATTGTTGCTGTGCTTGGGGCTGCTCTTGATGGCTGGTGTGTGTGTGTGTGTGTGCGTTTATATGTATATGTATAGGTATATGTATATGTATTTGTGTGGGCTGAAGTAGAAAGTTGGAAATGGGGCAGCCCATTTAGCAAACTGTCATTTGTAATGTTTCATTTTGGGGAAGCTGCTTTCACGTTTCACCGCATCAAAGGGACGATGGACGGGGCCATGTACCGTCAAATCTTGGGTGAGAACCTCCTTCCCTCAGCCAGGGCATTGAAAATTAAAAGTACTTACTAAGTCATTACCAAGTATTAAGTTATGTTTTTCAGAGGGGTCAAATACTTATTTCCCTCACTAGAATGTTGGTACGAGATGGGCTGATTGACGATAGGTCAGAAGAAAATGGGCATATTGGTTCGAGCTTAACTCAAATAATCACTCTGAGCAGAAAAGTATCTGAGCATGCACAAACCAGCAAACCATAAGGTGAATGGGTTAAAACAGCAGAAGACCAAAGTGGGTTCTACTCCTCTAAGACAAGAACAGGAATCTAAGGATTTCATGGGCACAGACTCACCTATAAAAGATTACCTGGTCTTTATCCATTCTTCATCTGTCCAGTTTGGGTGAGCTTGTGCCTATGATGGCCTCAGATTCTTGTTCTTGGCTGAGTGGAACCTGATATGGTCTTCTGTTGCTGTAGCCAAGGATTGATGTGTTGTACTTCTGAGATGCTTTTCTGCACACCACGGTTGTAAAGAGTGATTATTTGAGTTATTATATCCTTCCTATCTGCTCAGACCAGACTGGTCATTCTTCTCTGATCTTTTTCATCAAGGTGTTTCAGTCTGCCGACACTCTGCTCACAGAATCATTTTTGTTTTTCACACATTCTGTGTAAACTCTAGAGACCAGTGTGTGTGAAAATCCCAGGAGATCAGCAGTTTCAGAAACACTCGAAGCAGCCCATCTGGCACCAACAACCTTGCCACGGTTAAATTGGATGGTGAGTGTATATTTGGTCTCGCGAAGAGTATCACCATGTGTGTTTGGGGGGGATTACAGTTTGAGATAAGGAATAGTGTGGCATTCTGTTTATAGGCCATCATTTTTTTTTAAATGGCTTTTTAAATGTCAGGACAGTCTGAGTCATAATCCCATACAGAATTGATTTTTGGTTGTAGTGTAGGATGCATATTTTTAACCAATTCACATATTTAACCCAGGGCTCAGAACTGGGAACATCAAAACGAGCGGTGATTTGAGCACAAATGATGAATCAGCTGCGTGGATGCAAGCACCCACCCACTAGTCACTTATTTACATATCATACGCATAAGACAGGCCAGAATTTAACCTCATATTCATCTCATTTATATGAAAGACTTTAAGCTACAATAGTGAGCCAAGGAAATATAAGGAAAGGGAGACCTGAGGTGGACAAAACAGTTCCAGAATATAACAGCTGTTATATTCCATATTCATATCCATATTCACATGGCCATATTCATTTAGAAAGCTGAATCATGTTCCCACCTCACCTGCAGGTAGTTAGGTAAACTCTATTTATAGCTAGGTTTTTAAAGATGTAGCCAATATATGAGCCAATAAATTTCCTTCCAGTAACAGGTTCTTTAACTGTACATCAACAAATATTGCACTATAATTTACACACCCTGCCACCTGACACACGATTGATCATAAAGATTTGCAAAAGACGAACTTCATGAATGAAGTAATAACTTTCAGTGGAAATTGTGTGCTCGTTGTACAACCCCAATTCCAAAAAAAGCGGAGACACTGTAAATAAATGTAAATATAAACAGCATGCAATGATTTGCAAATCTCATAAATCCATATGTTCTTCACAATAGAACAGAGAAAACTATCAAATGTTTAAACTGAGGAAATGTATCGTTTTAAGAAAAAAATAAGGTCATTTTTAATTTCATGGCCGCAACACGTCTCAAAAAGTTGGGAAGGGGGCAACAAAAGGCTGGAAAATAAGCGTTAGTAAAAAGATTGAGGAACATTTTGCAACTAATTAGGTTAATTGGCAACAGGGCATTAATCTTAGAGATCTTATCTTAGAGAGGCGGAGTCTCTCAGAAGTCAAGATGGGAAGGAATCTGCATGGAAGTATATGTTACTCTAAAACTTGTATATACCTTTCAACATTGGTGGGGCCTTTCTAGATGTGCAAGCTAATACTGCACCCCCATACCATCAGAGATGCAGGCTTGTGAACTGAGTGCTGATAAAAAGGCGGCTGGTCCCTCTCCTTTTTAATCCTCTTTAGTTTAGAGCACGCGACATCTGACCACAGAACAGTTTTCCACTTTGCATCAGTCCATTTTAAATGAGCTTTGGCCCAGAGAAGACGGTGGCGTTTCTGGATCATGTTCACATGTGGCTTCATCTTTGCATGATAGAGCTTTAACCAGCGTTTGCGGATGGTACGAAGAACTGTGTCCACAGACAGTGAGTTCTGGCAGTGTTTCTGAGCCCATGCACTGATTTCCATTACAGAATCAGGACTGTTTTTAATGCCTGAGGGCCCGAAGATTACGGGAATGCAGTATTGGTTTTCACCCTCGTCCCATGCACACAGTGATTTCTCCAGATTCTCAGAAACTTTTGATGATATTATGTACTGTAGATGATGAGATTTTCATAGTCTTCACAATATTACACTGAGGAACATTATTCTGAAATTGTTCCACAAACTGTAGATGCAGTTTTTCACAGATTGGTGAACCTCTACCCATCTTTAATTCTTAAAGACTCTCAAAGATCCATCTTACTGACCTGTTCCCGGTTAACCTCCAGCTGTTTCTTTTTACTAACAGTTACTTTTCCAGCTTTTTGTTGCCCCCATCCCAATGTTTTTGAGACTTTTTTGAAAATAAAAATTACCTTATTTTTTTCTTAAAATGGTACATTTACTCAGTTTAAACATTTGATATATTTTCTATGTTCTATTTTGAATAACACATGGGTTTATGAGATTTGCAAATTATTGCATTTTGATTTTATTAATTTTTTTTTTACATATTACACAGCTTCCCAACCTTGGGGGGAATTGGGGTTGTACGGTCAATTTGGCCATACACAACATTGAAGAATAAGAGCCACCGAATTAGGACTTTTTGGTTGTTCTTCTCATTTAAGTAATATATACATTATAAGGCCAAAAGTATGTGGACACCTGATCACCACGCCTATAGAAGCTTGCTGAGCATCCCATTCCAAACCCGTCAGCATTTATATGGAGTTTCCCCCCTCAATTACCCTCCACTCGTCTGGGAAGGCTTTCTACAAGATTTTAGAGCCTGTGGAAATTTGTGCCTACTGCCTCATAGTCAATGTTCTTATTCATCCGTAAGGTTGAGGTCAGGGCTCAGTGTGGGTCAAGTATGTCTTTTTGGACCTCGCAATGAACACAACCTTCCTCAATCTGTGTCCACAATTTTGGAGGCTTATAATTGTGTAATTATTTGACCATTATACCTCCTCCACCAAACTTTACTGTTGGCACTCTGCGTTCCATTATTTAGTGTTCTCCTGGCTTCCACCAAACCCAGATTCATCTATCGGACTGGCAGATAGTGAAGTGTGATTCATCACTCCAGAGAACACATTTCCACTGCTCCATTGTGCATTGGCAGCGTTTTCCACCACTCAAAGCCCACGCTCGGCATTGCACATAATGATCTCAGGCTTGTATGCAGCTGCCATTAAAACCCATTTCATGAAGCTCCAGATGCACAGTTCTTGTGCTGACGTACTGTAGCTTCCAGAGGCAGTTAGGAACACTGTAGTGTGTGATGCTACAGAACACGGACATTTATCTTATTTTTTTTTTTTTTTTTTCTCCGTGGTTTGTTTTTTTTTTTTTTTTTTTTTATGTTGTTGTTTTTTTTTTATTATTAAATTGAAATTTTTTTTTTTTTTTTTTTTTTTTTTTTTTTATTTTTTTTTTTTTTTTTTTTTTTTTTTTTTTTTTTTTTTTATAAATTAAAAAAAATAATTTAATTATTTTTTTTTTTAATTAAAATTATTTTTTTATAACTTTGTATGCAAAAAATTTTTTTTTTTAAAAAAAAAAATTTTTTTTTTTTTTTTAAAAAAAAAAATAAAAAATTTTTTTTTAAAAATTAAAAAAAATTTAATTTTTTTTTTTATTTTTTATTAAAAAAATTTTTTTTTTTTTTTATATATATTTTTATATTTTTATTATTATTAAAAAAAATAAAAAAAAAAAAATAAAAAAAAATAAAAATAACTTATTTCAATAGCTCGTTTTTTTTTGGGGGGGGGGGGGGGGGGGGGGGGGGGGGGGGGGGGGTTGGTTGCCTATAGTTGCCCGAGGCAAATCTAACAGGGCAGGAATGTCACAAACTGACTTGTAGCACTGCCACGTTTACAGTCACAGAGCTCTTCAGTATGACCCGTTCTACTGCCCGTGTTTGTCTAAGGAGATTGCATGGCTATGGCCTTGATTTTATGCACCGGTTACCAATAGGGAGGGTGCACATTCTTTTGACCTATTAGTGTAAGGTCATTCAAAACAGCATGGATATTACTAACAAACAGTTTTTTTTTTTTCAGAACAATGTTCTGTTCATGGGCACTAAACATGTATTTAGCCCAAACTGAACTGCTAAAACATTGGGGTTTGTCATTTGAGATCAGCTAAATGATCTCTTTTTGTGAAAGAAGTCAAATTTTGCCCAAACCAAGTGACCAAAAAAAAAATCCAACAACAAAGCAAACAGGCTCATCATCGATGGGCAGAAATATGGTACAGTGAGGAGAGTTAATTCAGCTAGCTAACTTTAACTCCTCTCCTTGCAAAGATGTGCTATCTATGGTAGAATTCCACATGTTTATGCTCATGTGACAGGATGCAGCATTGTTTGCAACATTTGGCACATCATTGAAATCCTGCAGCACAGACGTGACACCCACTGGCCTAGTTTATAGTACCCGGCTGAATGATGAAATACTTTGCGATACCCTGAAAATGCGAGTGTAATCAAGTTTGGGTGGAAAAAGGAGTGTGTAACAACCTTGTTTTCCAAGCCTTGGCGTTGCAAGCCGTTATAAAACAGCAAAGCAGTGCTGTCATGCTTGGGTCAGTAAAAATAATTGGAGGAGCTTATGGTTACATCATGGTCACGCAGAGTTTTCTGTTTGCTTACTGTCGTGTGGTGCACATCTGAAATGAGGCAGGGTTACATCAGGTGTATATTCTTTCTGAAATCACGTGGTACCAGGAAAATAGTGTAATGAGACTCCAGTGTGTATGTCTGAATGGGAATGAAAAAATGCCCAGAGGTTGAAATGCCAGCAGTGTCAGCACCGTGTGAAAATTCTGGCTCTTAGCTACATCACTCCAGTTCATAATTAATCTCAACTAGAGACGTCCACTTAGTTTTTTTTTTTTTTAATCCTGATTAGGGGTGAACTAATGATTGACAATCTAAAAACTAATGATGTAAATGTCTCCATGATCTGTTTTTACACATGTACCCAAGTTGTCATGATTTGCATCAAGGCTCATCAATGTGTTGTGCTGGTTGAGACGCTTCTCTGCTCACCACGGTTGTAACGACTTACTGTAGTTCCCATTCAAAGGGAACTTTGATGTTACGTTTAGCATAACACTATGGGAGTGTGTGTTTTTGTGCACTATGAAGCTTGTGTAAAATCATGCCTATTTATAGGCCTGCCATGAACAGGTGACGTGGCAATTAAACGCATCGCGTAAAATATATATCTCACCTGTGAACCGCGCCATCAGCCTTTATTATCTTCAGCTAAAAACTGCATGTCGGTTGTTTGTGTTATGAAACAAAAAGACGCTTCATTTCCTCTCTGTCCTTTCTCTAAATCTCTGGACTTTTCTGTCCCTTTAAAAAAGGGAATGAGTGAGAGAGAAAAATATGAGTGAGAGAATTCAGGAAGTTGTGTTACGGCCTGCTCCTGTTTCATCATGGGGAATAGTGCACACTTTCTGGGTGAAGTGTCTAATGGTTGGAGCATGCGATAGCAGCCTTGAGAGCCTGCGCAACGTCTGTAACGCCTTACATATAGCCAGCTCCGCTAACGACTTGCGCTCTTCTCGGAGGCTGAAGCAGGTTGGGTTTCAGAGCCTCGCGGATCTGGGCCGGCCGCTGCCGATGCAGCTACATGGTGATACTCTTCAGGATCCTGGAAGAAGAGCCGGAGATGAGCGCTGCTTTATCCAGGTTTGGCTCTCTGTTGGATTTTGGAGCTCGTGTCACGACTCCTCCTTCCGCTATGTAAAGCCAACAGGGAAAAAAGAGAGATGAACCACACACACACCACACACACACACACACACACACACACACACACACACAAATAATACTAATATTTCCTCTCTGACTCCGAGCAGCCAGAAGGATGTGCTAAAAAGTGAGAGCAGCATATAAAGAGCTGCTTGAAGTGATTACTAAAGCTGGATGAGGTTTTTTTCTCCCCAGTGAAAGTAAATCCCTCACACTGCAGAAAACTCCCCTTTCATCCAGAAGTGCATGAGAAAACATTAGACTTCTGATGTTCAGTTTTAGATCATGTACTCTGTACTCTTTGGACTTACAGGTTCAAAATGCTGGCGCCCAAACTTATCGTTCCTCAGATTCAGTTTGTGGACTGGTTTGTGATGATAGATCTAAAAGGTGCATAGTTCCACATAGATATATTGCTAGATTTATCCCGTTGCCGTGGACAACTTTTTTAGGGGTTATAAGGATCCTACTACAATGAGGGCGGTTCTATCTCCAACATGCGAAAAGTCCATAGTATCAACACTGAGCAAGATAAAGCTGGATCTTGGGAGACTATTGGAGCTTATGGACCTATTGCCCGTTCTTCCACCGTTCAGTGGTGGCTGAGAAGTTGGAGGATTCATCCAAGGATGAAATCTCTGAGAGTAATCAGTGTCACGTGGCGATGCCTATGTGCTCTGAGAATTGAGTGTCCCCAGTTTCTAGGCTTGGGTCACACTCCTAGTGTGTCTCCTCAGTGCAAGACGGTAGTAACAGACACCTCCCTCACGGCCTGGGGCACGGTCTTAAACAGCTGTCCAGCTCAGGGTCTCTAGAGCAGCCCTCATCTGGAGCGACATATAAATTGCCTGGAAATGTGGGCCATATTTCTAGCGGTGAAATTCCTTCTTCTTCAATTGAGAGGTCACCATGTGTTTACAGACAAGACAGAGGCGGTCTCATACAGTGCCTTGCGAAAGTATTCGGCCCCCTTGAACTTTTCAACCTTTTGCCACATTTCAGGCTTCAAACATAAAGATATAAAATTTTTATTTTTTGTGAAGAATCACCAACAAGTGGGACACAATTGTGAAGTGGAACGCAATCTATTGGATATTTTAAACTTTTTTAGCAAATAAAAAACTGAAAAGTGGTGCGTGCGAAATTATTCGGCTCCTTTACTTTCAGTGCAGCAAACTCACTCCAGAAGTTCAGCGAGGATCTCTGAATGATGCAATGTTGTCCTAAATGACTGATGGTGATAAATAGAATCCACCTGTGTGTAATCAAGTCTCTGTATAAATGCACCTGCTCTGTGATAGTCTCAGGGTTCTGTTGAAAGCGCAGAGAGCATCATAAAGACCAAGGAACACACCAGGCAGGTCCGTAATACTGTTGTGGAGAAGTTTAAAGCCGGATTTGGATACAAAAAGATTTCCCAAGCTTTAAACATCCCAAGGAGCACTGTGCGCAGCGATCATTTTGAAATGGAAGAGGTATCAGACCACTGCAAATCTACCAAGACCTGGCCGTCCCTCTAAACTTTCAGCTCAGACAAGGAGAAGACTGATCAGAGATGCAGCCAAGAGGCCCATGATCACTCTGGATGAACTGCAGAGAACTACAGCTGAGGTGGAAGAGTCTGTCCATAGCACAACAATCAGTCGTACACTGCACAAATCTGGCCTTTATGGAAGAGTGGCAAGAAGAAAGCCATTTCTCAAAAATATCCATAAAAAGTCTCGTCTAAAGTTTGCCACAAGCCCTTTTATGGATATCTTTGAGAAATGGCTTTCTTCTTGCCACTCTTCTTGTTCCCATAGTGTTATGCTAAATGTCCCTTTGAAAGGCAACGTCTGGGTTACGCATGTAACCCTGTTCCCTGAGAAGGGAACGAGACACTGCATAGCTTTGTCATACCAGGGCAGGCCTGTGAATTGCGTCTTTGATTCAGATAATAGACCCTGATGTTGTGGTTTACCGGTGCCATATATATATATCACGCAACGCGCTTAATTGCCATGTCACCTGATCATGGCAGGTGTATAAATAGACATGATTTTACACAAGCTTCAGATGCTGGTCTTGCGCGAGAGGCGCTCTCATAGTGTTATGCTAAATGCAATGTCTCATTCAGGGAACAGGGTTACATGTGTAACCCAGACGGCTTCCTGTCAACTAAAACCAGTCTGTCTACCAGTAGACCTGCAACTCACTGGATGTTTTTGTGTGTTTGTGTGTGTGTATTTTTTTTTTTTTTACACCATTAGGCTATGTGTAAACTCTAGACATTTCTGTGACTCAAAATGTCAAAAGATCAGCAGCTGCTCAAATACGTAAACCTGGAATATTAGCCAATACGTGAATATTCATGAGTTTCCTTCCTAAACCAAAAGCTGCAATCAAATACTGAATAGCAGACAAACAATATGAATAAAATCGCATTGGGCGTGTCTTTATATTAACATGACATTATATAAATAACCTCAAAAAACATGCAAGGCTTCAAACCCGTGTCAGTGCTTCACGGAGAAACTCTACACACTCTTGTGTCTGACATGAACTTTAACTGGAACTCTTGACCTGTATTTGCATGATTTTATGCATGAATGAGTGAGGCACAGATGTTCCTATTGAAGTGGCCAGTGCAAATAGAGCGTTTGACAGTTGTTGACAGTGCAGAAGTGGCTTTGTGGTACTGCTGACATTTGAACTCGGCACCCTTCGTTCCCTAGTGTAGGGAATTCATAAACACCAAGCCATCGCGTTTTTAATATACACTAAAGACAGACAGGTCTGTGTTTTGAGGTCATATTTGCTTTGAGCTCAGTGTGGTATGAGGTGACAAGGGGAAAGAGTTATTTCAGCCCTGAGAAAACCGATTAGCTCTGCCTCTTTCGTCAAGGCAAACAAATATTTATCTGGAGATTTTCTGCCTGGCTGTCAGGCTGTGGCAGGAGGATGCTGCCATCAGACGTCTGAGAGATTTTGGCCTTCAGAGAGAACGATGTGGCTAAACAATCAATACCTCAGTGTGAGCACTTCACTGAGGATATAATCAAGGTTTCAGATTTGTGATTTAAACAGATGTATTAACTTGTAAGTTTTTTTTTTTTATATTCTTTTACCAATGTTTGTAATATTTTGTGAAAGAAAAGCACCTGAATTATTTATGGACATATATGGACATAATACAGAACATCATTTCCTGTTGACATTCATTCACAGGCTTACGTTTGAAAAAGAAATGTCTGCGTCAAGTGGGAGCAAAAGTATCCAAACCATTCTGTAAAATACAATACACTTCTATACGTAGTCACGTGAGAATTAATGGCAGCAGGATTTAAAATCCCTGCTTTGTTTGAATTGTGGTTAACGTTTGTATACACCTCTGTAATTTCCTCTCTATTTGTTGTACTGCCGCTCTGTAATTTGCAGGCGTATAGACGAGACGTTGTTTCCGATGTGCCATTTTGATGGGAGGGCTAATGAGATACCGCGACAATATAATGAACCGTTGCGTAGCAATATTGCTGTTTATGCTTTTTCAGGAAAGCACACAACGCTCAGAGAGTAAAGCATTGAGTGTGTCATATAAAAGGAAGAGAGGAAAAAAAAGAATTACAACGGAAGAATCCCTTTTAATCCGTGCTGTCATAACACACCCGGACTTGTCACACCCTCTAGCTGTGACTATAGCAACTGCCTCCACCTGCTGTGCTACACACATTGCCTGAGTTGAATCAGTTTTACCAGAAGGATTAATGAGTGTGCACAGATGACCTTTTCAGAATCAGGAACACACAGGGATGCGGAAACGGTGATGACACAGAGCATAATGAAGTGTAGCAGAAACTTGCAGTATAACTCTTAGGCTAGCACAACACACACCTTACAGTAGAGCAGGGTAGTATGACGAATTTTCGACCGTGAATCATTAAAATGTCTCGCATATTTTGTCTGAAAAATGAAAAGTGCTGAAATAGTCATGCATGGCAGCCCAAGTTGTTTAACGAGCCAGACTTTACTCTGTTTGCCTGGTAAGCTCACATCCTCCCTGACCGACACAGAAAAAATACAATTTTGCTATTCACACCAAGCATAGGCTTACACTTTCTCCTTTTTTTCTTTTTCTTTTTTCCTTTTTCTTCAACATGGCAGCATTCCTGACAACACACACACACACACACAAATTCAACATCAGTTACAGGGAACTGACGGATTTTACACACCGGATATTGCGCAAACAACGGTTGTTTGCAAATTTATTCCAAAAGCAAGATTTTCATATTGAGGAAACATAAGAAATTTAACTACCATGAAAACACCACAAAGAGTGTGTTGAAAGCCACATAACACGAAGAGCGCACGTGAGTGTAACAGGATATAATCCCCAACCAAACGGAGTACAAATTAGGAATGGGCAAAAATGGACAAAAATTCGGAATATGACGGCAACCCGATTACAGACCTTAAATGGAATTTGATGTGCATGTAAACATAGTCGTTGTTACTCTTTTTCTTTGCGGTGATGTTTCCATGTCGAGCTACAGTACATTTAAATCAGTAAGTAAAGCCATTTGGTTGCTCTGTTCAGTAACTTGCAAAATAGCCTCGTGATAATATTGTGGCTCGTGATCCAGTTATATCATATTTTTCCAAATCACACACCTCTAGTTTGAATGATGATCATTCGTCTGCAACACTCACAGCCCACCTTATCTGTTAAAAAAAACAACATTTGGTTGTCAAGACGAGTAATGTCTCTGATTAAGTTGATTATCTCCTTGGATGCCCTCCATTTTAATTTAATATTCATGTCCATCTTTTTTTATTTCATATTTGGCCTCAATTGGCATTCCATATGTATTGCATTTAAGTTTGACATATTGTGGTTACGTAAAGGCTCGAGTCAAAAGTCCAGGGTCAGAATCCACATTAAACAAGATTCTAGCAGTTAAATCTCACACCTTTACAACTACAGTTGTATACAGTGCAAAACAGGAAGTGCACTGCCCCACATCCTGTACAATGAGTGATTTCTTCCTTTTATTCAGCAAGTTCTACACCTTTTTAATGTTCAACAACCTTATGTACTTATTAAGATTTCTAGGCAGCCAGCTTTAGATTCTCAATTGAATATATTTTATATTGTTTGAGCTTCTGTTGTTAAATTAATTGGGGGAAAAACTAGGAGTGAAATCATTCTAAAATACATCCCTAAAGATGTTCATAATCATGAATATATTTGTTCATTTCAGACTACATTAGAACCCTGAATATTTTGAGAAGTGTATTTGCACAGAGGGGAAAAATAGCAAGTTTTGAAAGGAACAGTCAATAAATCCTCATTATTCAGGAGGTGTCTGAAAGAAATGGTCCTTTGGAAAATCATTTAGGCTTTAAAAGGCTCCCTCACGTCTCGTCTGGCTCATCCATCATTGAGACGTCTATTTTTCTGCCTCTGCCAGAAAGTTTAAAATGGGCCGTGGTTGGATCTTCCAGCAGGACAATGATCCAAAACATACATCAAAATCAACGCAAAAATAGTTTACTGACCACAAAATCAAGGTCCTGCCCTGACCATCTCAGTCCCCTGACATGAACCCCATAGAAAACCTGCGTGGTGAACTGAAGAGGAGAGTCCACCAGCGGGACCTGTGAAGTGTGAAGGATCTGGAGAGATTCTGTATGGAGGAACGGTCTCAGATCCCTCACCATGTATTCTCCAGCCTCATCAGGCATTATAGGAGAAGACTCAGAGCTGTTATCTGTTATCTGCAAAGATTTGTTTTCTTTCTACATGCGTGTTTATGGTTGATGTCATGTCTCTGCCTCGTCGTGTCATTGGTTGTTTCCTTATGTGTCTCAGATATTTTATGTCTTCCCCTTTGATTATTTTTGGTATTTATATCCCTTGTGTGTCGGGGCGAAGTATTGTTATTGTCTCTACATACCAAGCTGTTGTCTTCTTCGTTTAGCGTGTCTCATGGTTTTGATCCTATTCTTGTCCTCGTATTTTCCTGTTTGCCATTTGCCTGTCCATTTGCCTGTTTAGACCATGTCTTTGTCTCACGGTTTTAAATTTTATCTGCCTGTTTTCCTCACTAAAGCTCTTTCCTGCACTAGTACCATGACATCATCCGTGACAGTTGGATAAAAAGTTTGTTAATTAAGCAAAAAAATTGACATTTCTGAAAGAAAAACATGGAACACATGAGTAAAGAAAGAGCTATGAACTGTGAGGGACAGACAGAAGTTTGATTGTTTAGTAGATTTGTTGCTTGAAAACAGTCAAGCTGTGAAGAGAAATATACTACTCATTTTATAATGTATTTACAGTGTATGTATTACATTTGTCACACAATCTTATGCAAAGCAGCTTATATTAGAGAGAGAAGATGCCTCTGAGGACGAACTCTATAAAGGTTTTATATATATAAAATTTTTTGTATATATAAAATACCACCTGTGGTGCAGTTGGTAGAGTGGGTTATCCACCAATCGTAGGGTTGGCGGTTCGATTCCCGGCCCGGGTGACTCCACATACCGAAGTGTCCTTGGGCAAGACACTGGACCCCAAGTTGCTCCCGATAGCAAGTTAACGCCTTGCATGGCAGCTCTGCTACCACTGGTGTGTGGTGTGTGTGAATGGATGAATGAGACACAGTGTAAAGCGCTTTGGATAAAAGCGCTATATAAGTGTGGAAAAAATCAAATAAAAAATATATATATATATATGACAGTTTGTGCATAAAGCAACAAGCCTGTTAAATCCTGAGCGTTGACACTCCTCAAAGTGAACAAAGCTCTCAAGCATATCGATTTGTCATTTAAACGATTAAACGCACACTTACAAATGTCCGAGTTTCAGTGCATTAGAAAACTATACGTCAAACTAAGCGGAGTTTATTTTAAAGAACAGAAAAACTAGTGGTTACTCTGTTTGGGACACCTGTATGAAATTGAAGGTAATTGACTTCATACTGTACATCCATTTTAAATGACTCTGAGACCAGCTGATGAAAGTAATCCCATAAATCAGTGGTCCCCAACCCCCGGGCCGCGGACCGGTACCGGTCCGTGGGTCATTTGGTACCGGGCCGCACAGAAAGAATAAATAACTTACATTATTTCCGTTTTACTTATTATCTGAGTCTGAAAGATGTTTTATTTTGAAAAAAAACCGACCGGATTCTCTCCGTTACATTCGTCTATGACTCACTCTAGACGCATGTCTAGACGCTTGTCTCGGTCACGTGATACGTTAAGCGTTAGGGGGCAGAGCGGATGTCACTCATGTTATGTTGTTGGTGTGATGTTACTAGGACACTGCTAATAAAGATGCGATTTCACATTGGATTCACGTTTATTATTATATTTTTAAAAAAATTAATAAAAACCCAGTTTTTATGCTGGTCGTATCATTTTATTTTGTTGTATTTATCCGCCACACCTTAAAGGCCGGGCCATGACAATATTGTCTGATATTAAACCGGTCCGTGGCGCAAAAAAGGTTGGGGACCGCTGCCATAAATGACTAAGAAGAGGGAAGTACGTTTTGAGATTGCACAAAAGCCACTCTTTTCACAAAATCAGCAGCAACTTGTAAAATAAATAAATACCTGCATAAAGGTCCCAGAAAGACCACCAACCAACTGGGCAGGATAATTTACCAGACACAACTAGAGCACACACCTATTTAAAACAAGATAAAAGAGCATCAGTACAGAGAAATGTGTAGGAAATCATTCATCAACCATTGATGGTATAGTGTTTGTGTGGAGAAAGCCAGTAAAAGTTTTCAAACCAAAGTCTGGGGAGGTTTTACCTACATTTTTGTTCGCAAGCTTGTATTAAATGACGGCATTATGAACTCGGACATGTACATAGATATTTTGGATGCAAACTTATTCAAGGATAGAAGTGGATTTTTCACATATTGATCCAAAATGAAAGTCTTAGAATGGGCCTCCCACAGCCCTGACATAAACCCTATAAGGCATCTTTTGGGATGCAATGGAGAATAAATGATCAGATGACTTTATAAACTGAATGTTTTGTTGGTTGAAAACTTGGAGGAAACTTTTACAGAAACTGGTTAATTCTATGCTCAGATGTTGTCAAGAAGTTCTGTGAAACAAAGGAAAGCAAATTAGACACTAAAACACTGTAACTGTCAACTAAAACACTGTCGATGTTTAATGAAGCCACTAATGAGTTTCCAAATATTTTTGGCTAATTTTGAACAGTATATCTATAAATTTTAGATTTTTAAGACACGAAAACTCTGCTTGTGGTAGCTTTGTTTTAAAATAAATGGCACATGGTTTGACGTGTTTTCTAATGCAGTGGACTTCTTAAGTGTGGCTTAATCTGAATACAGATTGTGTATTTAGTTTGAAATAATGTTTTTGAAAAAAAAATTAACTAAATAAACTAACTAATAAAATGAAAGAATTCTTGATATTATCCAACATTATTTTAGAACAGTATGAAACATGCTTCAATTATCCATAGTTTAATTCTGTATTTTCTCAGTGGATGATGATGATGATTTTAGATAGCAATCTTTGATACACAACCCTGTTTCCACAGGGCCAGGAGTTACAAGTTGAATCCAGGGATGTTATTAGTATGCGATTATACAGATTGCTCTCTATGTCTGCTTTTGAGTGATGAGGTGAAAAGAACAAACACGTGCACTCATCCCATCGGAATTGGTGGAAATCCTGGGTTAAAAAGACCATAAACGGTGCTGATGTACACAGATTACAGTAAACACGGTGCGGTGTGCTTCATTTTTTGGTTCACGTCAAAAGGTACAATTTGCAGTTGCACTGAGAGTTTCAGTGTAGCCACACCGATCAGCCATAACACTGAAAACCACTGACAGGTGAAGTGAATAACATTGATTATCTCGTTACAGTGGCACCTGTCAGGAGGTGGGATATACAGTATTAGTCAGCAACTGAACAGTCAGTTATCTTAGTTGATGTGCTGGAAGCAGTAAAGACAGGCAAGCGTAAGGATCTGAGCGACTTTGACAAGGGCCATATTGTGATGGCTACACAACTGGGTCAGAGTATCTCCAAAACAGCAGATTACTGGGGTGTTCCAAGTTTGCAGTGGTTAGCACCTACCAAAAGTCCAAGGAAGGACAACCTGTAGACCAGCGACACGTAGATGGGCGCCCAAGGCTCATTGATGTGCGTGTTGAGAGATGGCTAACCACAGAAGAACTACTGTAGCACAAAATACTGAAAAAGTTCATCTGCATAAATGTGGATGCTATGTTGAGGCATACCACCTACCTAAACATTGTTGCAGACCGAATACACCTCTTCATGGCGACGGTATTCCCTGACAGCAGGATAATGTGCCCTGCCATACTGCAAAAATAGTTCAGGAACAGTTTGACGTACATGACAAATAGTTCATGGTCTCCAAATTCCTCTGTGGGATGTGCTGGACAAACAAGTCCGATCTAAGTTGTAGGCCCAACTTGCAAGTTATAGGATCTACTAATGGGGTGGCTGTGGCGCAGTTGGTAGCGTGGGTTGTCCACTAATCGTAGGGTTGGCGGTTCGATTCGCGGCCCGGGTGACTCCTCATGTCCTTGGGCAAGACACTGAACCCCAAGTTGCTCCCGATGGCAAGTTAGCGCCTTGCATGGCAGCTCTGCTACCATTGGTATGTGAATGGGTGAATGAGACACAGCCTTTGGATAAAAGTGCTATATAAGTGCACATTTACCATTTACTAATAATGTCTTGGTGCCAGATACCACAACACACCTTCAAAGTGGAGTTCTGGTGGAGTCCATGCCTTGATGGGTCAGAGCTATTTTGGTGGAACAAGAAGGACCTACATTATATTAGGCAAGTGATTTTAACTGTTATAACTTAAAATTTACACCTAACCCATAGTAGGTGCAACATTAATCATAAATATAACTACACTGTTATTCTGTTCAAAATGATCTAAGCTGCAATGGCCAGGCTTTTATACTTTTAAATCCATAAAAAAAAAAATTGTTAGAAGAATTTCTTCATGTGGATAGTTAGTCAGTGGTTTCTGAACATGGGCACCGTACAGAAATCGTTTCTCTTACAGAATGCATAAACAGGATTATAAAACTACAAATAGTGTAACACGCTCTTTCCTCGGGTACTACAAAATGTCATCAAACTGAGATATTAGCAAGATATATTCTTAGCAATCCACAATATAATTTAACAGTTTGCCTAAATGCAATATAATATTATAACATTACACCACAGTGCATTTGAACTGAAATCTGATCACTCATATCGTGTGCATTATTTAATTTAACAGCATGCTTAGTTTCGGCTTTAATGGTTAATAATGACTGTTAATATTAATTAACTCGTTCTAATATGTGACTGTTTCTATAGCAACAGCTAGTAGACAGACATGTATGGCTTACGCACCACATGATAATTATGAGCTTTGATAATTAAAAAAATTATTGATTTTGTTTTGTATCTATTGTTAAACTTGTATAGGATCGACTTTGCATCCTGACTTATGATTGATCTTGCATGTCTACCGGTGCAACCTCCCTGTGGTAGTAATTTTTTCAACCCCAAACCTTGTTTTCCTCAGTTTCTCTAACCAACTAGTTATATAAGATCACGTTTCTTTTACAGAGACTATGTTCAGCTTCTTTAGAGCTGAGAAAAACGATATGAAACAAAGCTCATTAAAATGTTGTCCTTAAGTGTGAAGCTCAAGTTACTGTTGTCCTAATTTCTCAGTCTTAAATCTTCAATATGCCAAACACACCTGCCATCAGAAGCAGCCCCAAGCATGGCAGGAGACTCACATTTCCATCAGAGCTGCTTCAAGGTGTTTGCTTATCACTAACGAGAAGAGAAATTTGATGGTACAATTATATTGCTGTTCAAAAATAAAGAGGCATTGGAACAGAACACTAAAGACTGAGTGCACAGTACACTAATGTGAGGAAGCGAGTGAGAAGTGTGACGAGATGATGGAGAATTAGCCTTGGAAGAAGCGTGAAATCTTTTTTGATGGATGTTCAGTATTTTGTTGCAGTTTGTACAGAAATGAAGGAAACCTCGAATTAATAGAACTGGTGATCCAAATAAAGTCATGTGAGAGAGTGTCTGTTCATGGCCAGTCATTTATGACTTATCAGCATCCTATTTGTATACAGGTTTTCTTAAGTAGTTCACCTGTTCTTTGCAAAATTCTAACTGCCCTCTGCTGTATACATGAGCCCATGTGTTTGTCTGGTGTCACTTATAGCAATTATAGCATGCATTATACATTGTACAGACTTTCTTTGGTACAATGAATTTAGAAATTAAAAAGACGATTTTAACTCGACATAACTGCTGCATTTAAAACAATATATACAATATGCAATATTCTACGGAAGCCCTAAGCATCCGTACATTGTGAATTTTTTTTTCTGTTGTTTTCTCGTGATCTCGACATAACAAAAGCTGTTTTCTCACGATGTCATTTTATTGTGAGAAAATCTGTCGTTTTGTGAATGGGACTGGTGTTATATGCACATTGGCATCTTCACCATCATAAATGTAATAATGTCCCGCTGTAGAGATAGACTTTATCTCCACATTAAGAGAGAGGAGTGTGTGTCCCCTTCTCAAGTGTCGGACACTTATGTGGAAGTCGTCAGTCCTGCAGAGATGACGCATTTTTGTACGCAACCCCAGAAGTTAGCATCACCCTGGTTCCCTCGACAAAAAGGCAGTAGGATTTTTCCATTGGCTTTTGGATTATTGCAGAAAATAAACTCTGTGAGCCACAAAAGTTTATGATTCTTGCATGTTTCGTTCATAAAGATAAGATTTATAAGATTTTGAAGCCAATACACTCGCCAGAAGTAAAAAGCTAACGTTTGGCTATAAACAAACTACACCACAGTCGCATGACTTCAATGTCACCATCACTACACTTCTGACAACTCTTTCAAGCTTTATTTTAAAAAAATACAATTGGAAAATACTATAAATAGATAAATCTACAAGTTGAGAAGTTTGAGTTTTAAGAGTGCGAGTATAAACACAACGAGGCTGTAGTAGAAGAGTTTTCCTGTTCGGCGTGATGACGTTTAACGTCCCTGACAACCTCTGTAGTCTCATTTAGCCACTGATTAGAAACCATCTTTTTCAAGATATGTAAAAGCTTTTTAAAAAATCCCGAGTGGGGTATTACTGATGTATTTTATGGCGTAGTATAAAACGTGAACATATATTGAGCTTTTGTTAACCACAGACCTTATTTCAGGGATTTAACCAAAAAACCCATTCAAAAATCCCATTGATGATGGATGTCCAGTACACATGAAAATTAAGCCAAGATCACGAGAAAACAACAGAAAAAAAATTAATAATGCAATGCCGCTTAGGGCTTCCGTAATATTCTCTTCTGCAATAGGAATTTTCCTTTACAGTGCTCCAACTCTTTTTGAGAGTAAAGGACACAAGATTTAGGTACTTAATTATCGTATTGTACAGTATATGAGGCAGTAAAAGTGAGAAGGAGAAGGAGGAGAAATGTTCATTGTTGCAAAACCACTACTTGCTCAGCCGTGTGCGAAGCGGCTGGGATGAGGATTAGCACCTCTAAATCTGAGGCCATGGCTCTCAGCAGGAAACCGATAGAGTGCCTTCTCTGGGTAGGGAATGAGAAAATAACCCAAGTTCAAGTACCTTGGGGTCTTGTTCATGAGTGAGGGGACATTGGTGTGGGTGATTGGCCGGAGAATTTTGGCACCGTTGTGACGAAAAGAGAGCTGAGCCGGAAGGCAAAACTCTTGATCTACCGGGCAATTTTCGTTCCTACACTCACCTATGGTCATGAAGGTTGGGTAGTGACCGAAAGAACTAGATCGCGGGTACAAACGGCCGAAATGGGTTTTCTCAGGAGGGTGGCTGGAGGAGGGTCCCTTAGAGATAGGGTGAGAACCTCGGCTATCCAAGAGAAACTCAGAGTAGAGCCAGTTGAGGTGGTTCGGGCACCTTGTAAGGATGCCCCCTAGGCGCCTCTCTAGGGAGTTGTTCCAGGCACGTCCAGCCGGGAGGAGACCTGGGGGAAGACCTAGGACTAGGTAGAGAGACTATATTTCCACAATGGCCTGGGAACGCCTCGGGATCCCCCAGTCAGAGCTGGTTAATGTGGCTTGGGAAAGGGAAGTTTGGGGTCACATGCTATCCCCGCTACCCGATTACGGATAAGCAGTTGAGGATGGATGGATGGATGGAGAATTACTCTTTTTATTTGTCTTAATTTATGGGCTCATGTCTTCTCAATTTTTAAAAAAATATATTTTAATTGCCAATAATAGAAAACGTCTGGGTTGATGAATGAGATTCATTGTTGTACTGCCTGTAACGTTGCCCTCTAAATGGCCCTAATATCTGTCATGTTAGAAAGATGAATACGGAAGCAAACGCAGACTCTTAAATAAAATACGGCAGCAAAGACAAAATACGGCAGCATAGACAAAGGTATAGTGAGACAATAACATGAGACAAAGAGTGCATTGCAAACTGTGACTATATGTTGTTGTTGCTATCCGGTCAGTCGAGTCCGACTCTCGGCGATTCTATAGGCCATCTCTCGCCATGCTTTCCGGTCCGGGACTTTCCCTTTCAGCTGCTCTATGCCCAAGCCAGTGTCCGTTTTGATGGCGTCAAGCCACCGCATTCTTTGGCGGCCTCGTCTTTTTGTTCCACTGACCATTCCAATCATCATTGCTTTCTCCAGTGAATCTGATTGCATCACGTGACCAAAATAAGTCAGCCGAAGTCTGGTGATCTTTCCCTCAAGCGAACATTCTGGCTTGATGCGCTCCAGAACCTCTTCATTGGTGACCTTAGCTGTCCGTGGTATCCGTAACAGTCTTCTCCAGCACCATAGCTCGAAAGCATCAATCCTCTTTTGGTCAGCTTTTTTCAGGGTCCAGCTTTCACACCCATACATTAATATGGGGAACACAATAGCATGGACCATTTTGCATTTGGTTGTGAGGCTGATGTCTTTGCTCCTCCAGATTTGGTGCATGCTCAGCATTGCACTACGGCCTAACGCAATTCGTGATTTCAGGGCCGCAGTCTCCAGTTCGGTCAATCATGGATCCGAGGAAACAGAAATTTTTTACGCATTCGATCTCTTCATTATTGATGGTTATCTTGACTGGTCCGTTTCCAGCTGATGTCATGATCTTTGTCTTTTTGATGTTGAGGTGGAGACCCATCTTTTTGCTTTCCTTTTTGATTCTTAATATGAGGTGTTTCAGGCCATCTTCCGTTTCCGCCAGTAATGTTGTATCATCCGCATAGCGGAGATTATTAATATTGCTGCCTCCAATCTTCACGCCGATTTCCTATTCTTCCAGATCGAATTTCCTCATGATCATTTCTGCGTAGAGATTGAAAAGAGAAGGGGACAGAATACAGCCTTGTCGTACACCTTTCTCGATCTTAAACCACTCAGTGTCTCCATATTGTGTTCGAACAGTTGCTTCTTGGTCTTTATATAAGGATTTTATCAGCTGGATCAGGTGCACTGGCACTCCCAGTTCTTGCAGGGCCTTCCATAGCTTATCGTGTTCGATGCAATCGAAAGCCTTACTATAGTCGATGAAGCAGATGTAGATGTTTTTCTGATGTTCATGACATTTCTCCATAATCCATCGCAGATTTGTGATATGGTCACGGGTACCACGACCTCGTTTGAACCCAGCTTGCGAGTCAGCTTTAATGATTGGGTTCAGGCGTTGCTGTATGATCTTCAAAAGGACTTTGTTCGCATGAGGAATCAGGGCAATTGTACGGTAGTTGCAACAGTCCCTTGCGTCACCTCTCTTATGCAGTGGGATGAATACTGATCTCTTCCAATCCTTTGGCCACCTGCTTGTTTCCCAGATCTTCTGGCAAATCTCTCTGATAGCGACTGTTGGAACAGGCATCAACATTTCTGCTGAGATGCAGTCAATACCAGGTGCCTTATTGTTTGGTATCTGCTTCAGCGCCCACACGACTTCCTCATCCAGGATAGCTGGCTCCATTTCCACTGGGTCGTCGTGGGATGGCTCAGGGTCGTTTGTGCTTGCATACAACTCTTCCGTGTATTCTTGCCATCTGCTTCTGATGTATTTCTGACCAGTCAGGACCTTCCCATTCTTGTCTTTGATTGCTCCTTTGCGAGCAGTAAAAGGAGTTCGAATTTTCTTGACCTGGGCAAAGAGATTTCTGCTGTGACCTTTTCGAAAGTCCTTCTCCATCTGCTTGCATTGCTGATCCCAGTGTGCTTCTTTGTCTTTCCTTGCTGCCCTTTGAAATTCTGCGTTTAACCGCCTAGCCTCGATTCGGTCCCAAGCAGCTTTGGCTGCTCTTCTTTGATCTGCGATTTTGATGGTTTCTGCTGACAGCCACTTGCTCCTTTTCTCTAGTTTCTTGTATGGTATATGTTCCTGCGCTGTTTTGATAATGGTTTTGGAATTCCTGCCACAATTCGTCCGGTTGTTTGTCTTCATTGCCAAGCAGTTTAAATCTGTTCTTCACTGCAACTGCGTATGAAACAGGTATCTTAGAGACATCAAAATGCTTTGGCGGAGCATTCTTTTTGATGTTACAGAATTTTACCTTGATCGTTGCTACAAGCAGTTCATGGCCAGAACCACAGTCAGCACCAGGGAAAGTTTTGATGGCGAGGACTGAACTTTTCCAGCGTTGACTGCAAAGAATGTAGTCTATCTGATTGTGATGCTGTCTATTGGGGGCTGTCCAGGTGTACAGATGGCGTTTCAGTTGCATGAACCATGTATTTGAGACCCTGAGATGGTTTTCATGGCAGAATTGAACCAAACGATCACCAGAGTCGTTCCACTCGCCCAATCCACACCGGCCTATGATGTTCGCCTCTTCCTGACATCCGACCTTTGCGTTAAAATCGCCCATGATGTAAATGATATCCTTTTTGGGCACCCGTTCCAGTGTTTCCTCGATGTTGGCATAGATGCGTTCTCTTTCATCTTCTGTAGTATCTGTTGTTGGAGCATAGACTTGAAAAACCATGACATTTAGCAGTTTTCCATGAATACGGATGGCCATTATGCGGTCGTTGGTGGTGGTATAGCTCTCGATTGCATGGGCGATGTTCTTGTGTGCTATGAGCGCCACTCCGTTTCTTCTATGTTCTTGATGCCCAGAATAATACACTGAAAAATCGTCCGATTGGAAGTGGCCGTTACCTGTCCAGTGTAATTCACTGATTCCAAGCAAACTATGTTGAGTCTGACCATTTCTCGCTTGATGATGTCAAATTTCTCTTGATTCATTCCGTGAACGTTCCATGTTGAGATCTTACACATTTTCGTGCAGCGCAGATAATTTCTTTCATCGCAGGCAGCATCAGCATCTGGGCTTCCTGAAGAATTTCCCCCATTTGCATCATAGAATCCCGGATTACTTGTAAATGATCCTTGCTCTTCCCCAGTCGCTTTTTGGATACCTACTGGCCTGGGGGGCTTACCATTCGGTACCATATTTGAAACATGTGAGAGACTTTCCATGAATTTTCATGGTTTTCTAGGGTAGGTTGCCAGGTCTTTCTCCAACCCTCCCCATTTATCTGGGAGTCACCCTGCATGGCTGGGTTGTGACTATATACAAGAGTGCTAATTACCAGGAACGTGAATCAGGTGCAGGTGGTCATGTGACAGTGAAGCAGTGGCTGTTGTGAACTGTAGTTCAGAGTTCCCTTACTGACAGAACCTTGCTAAAGAAGCTGAGGGTGAAGGTGATGGAATGGCCAAGCATGTCTCCAGACCTAAACCATATTGAGCATCTTTGGGGCATCCTCAAACGGAAGGTGAAATCTTTCAGTGTTGTCACATTAAAAGATATAATCAAACATTTACAAAAATGTGAGGGGTGTACTCACTTTTGTGAGATGCTGTGTATACACAGTATATATACTGTATATATAGTCAAACCTTGGATTGCGAGCATAATTCCTTCGGAAACGTGCTTATAATCCAAAGACCTCGTATATCAAAGCGAATTTCCCCATAAGACATAATGGAAACTCAGATGTTCCAACAACCAGAAATATTCATATACATAATAATGATTAACACAAAAAACCATTTAATATTTTTATTATTTAAATTTAATATAAAGTGATAGAATCTGTTGGCTCGCCGGAATCTTTTTCTTTTTGTACATCGTTAACAAGGAACCTATCCAGTTACACTTGCTTTTGCCTCCTTTTAAGGATTTCGCGGACATGCGACATTGCATTGAAGGTAAACAGATTCATCACTCGCACTGCTACAGTCTTACTTGGGTGGTGCTTTTCTACAAAATTTTGTTTCCCACATTTTACACACCTACCTAATCTCATTTGAAGTGAGGGATTTCTCCATTTTTTTCTCCTCCTCCACCTCCTCAGACGAGACCTCCTCCATAACCTCTTGCTGTTGCTCGTGATGCAGATACATCAGTTCGTCGGTGGTCAGCTCCTGGCCATGTTCCTCCACCAGCTCTTGAATGCCATCTTCATTCACCTCCAGTCCCATGGTCTTCCCCAAGGACACAATTTCACCGACAACTGACTACTATCAACTCAGCTACTCGCATACCTCGCTTGTGCTTCTTGATGATTTCCTTCTTAACTTCCACCGTAATCATCTCCTTTTAATTATCACCTTCCTTTTAAATTTTTTTCTTCATGGGAGCCATTGTCACAGTAGAGTTAATACACAGTCACAACAGTTACAACACTATAGTAAACAGTATACGCTCACACGGATGTTGACTATTCATGTGAGGCACGCTGACTTAGACCGAGCATGTGAGAGAAGAACCATCGGCTCAGTAGTGATCACGTGACGCTCGGCAGACAAAGCAGCATATACGTACTACGAGTGGTCGTATTGCAAGACCTCGCTCGTGTATCAAATTAAAATTTATTTTAAAATTTTGCTCGTCTTGCAAAACACTCGCAAACCAAGTTACTCGCAATCTAAGGTTTGACTGCATATATATATATATATATATATATATATATATATATATGTGTGTGTGTGTGTGTGTGTGTGTATTTATATATATTATACAGCTCTTAATGGCTGTGACCGCTAATCATCAAATCTGTGTATGCCACTAGTGTAATTGCATTAGAATGCTAATGGATGTGTCTCAGTTAAAACTGCTCTCTGCATAAAATCTCTGTCACTGCTTTGTGCATAATAATGAGACACACATTGTTAGAAAATCCTTTTCTCTCTTAATCACACAAGTGAAGTTCTACATTTCAATGGTTGGCTCTTTTTGATACTGGAATAGAATTTTCAGTTCCTGATTATTGATAAACCTGCAAATGTCTTGCCTGACTCTATTTTGACCCCTCAGGTGATGTGGCATTTTGCACGTTGCGTGACTATAAATGGCGCCTGTAAACCGCATCATCACCTTCTTTGTCTTCAGTCGCATGTCTGTTGTCTGTTTGAACAAACATTGCAAAAACTCTCCACTTTCTCTCTATTTTCCTGCTTTTCTCTAAACAACTAAGTATATATATATATATAACTTAGTTTTTTAGAGAAAAGCAGGAAAAGCAGGAAAATAGAGAGAAAGTGGAGAGTTTTTGCAATGTTTGTATATATACACATATACATATATATACATAAAAATATATATATATATATACTTAGTTTTTTATGCATATATTATATATATATATATATATATATATATATATATATATATGTATATATATATTATATATATATATATATTATAATTTATATTATATATAATATATATATATATATATATATATGCATATATATATATATATATATATGTATGTATATAAAACTCCCTTACTGTCCTTTTGAAACAGAATGAGCCAGAGAAATTCAGAAAGTGTGTGTACTGAGTTATATTACAGAAGGTGATGTGAAATGTCATGGTGCAGCAGCCATTGAGGGGGTTTTGCAGTCAGCCCAAAATTACTCATTGTGAATGCTTTACAATGAAGCAGCTCCGCTCTCTGCTCTATCTCTTCTCAGACAAAGGTAGATGAGTTTTGGAACCTCAGGGCCCCTGGTCGGCCACTGTCAAGGCAGCCAGCCGGCTCAGATCCTGAGGGTTCCATGTGGATCTGGATGAGTAACCGGAGAAAAATGCTGCTAGTGTTTATAACCTCACGGCGTCAGATAATTTGGCCATCGTGGGGAATAAACAATACTATTATTTTGCTATGTTGAAGTTGGAGGAGGTGCTTGCGAGCTTAGGGGGAAATTGGGGGGTTGGCTTTCTCATGCAAGCTGTGTAAGACCACCTCAGTGTTGGTTTGCAAAGCCTATGCGGCAGCAGGTTTGGCTTGTGGGTCTCTGCATACAATGGCAGTATTGCAGACTTGCTGAATGAGCTCGAAAGTAGGAAGGAAATTGGACCAGAGGTAGTGGCAGAGCTTCGCCAGGCCACGGATTTGTCTGTTCATGCAACCAAGTAAATGGCCCAGAATATCAGCCTGCCATATCAGCCGGTCATGGCAGAGAGGCACCTGTGGATTAACCTTTTGGGCATGGGAAATAAAGATGAAGTCTCCCTTTTGTATGCCCCTGTTACACCTTCCAGCCTGTTCGGCAGCACGGTTAACACCATCGTCTACAGATTTCGGGAGGCAAAACAGCAAACGTTGGTGTTCAGCCATGTCCTTCCCCATTATGTCTGGTTTGCCCTGGCATCCACAAGTGAGGGAACGAGGCACAGAAAATGGGTTTGGCAGCAAGAAAGCCAGGGGGACTTGATGGCCACAGCTGCAGCTTGCTGGTAGGCCCTCTCTGATTTACGAATGATGTCAGTGCTAAAAACTCAAAGAAAAAGCAGTCCTGATGGTCCTGACGGAGGGAGGTATCAAGGGATGAGTGGTTGTCAGGACAGTTAGCTAATGTGGGTGCAATGTACATTCCAGGCAATCTGTTTAGGCAGGTGCCCCATTTGAGCTCTTAGAGTCATTCTCAGAGAAGCTTCTGAGTGTAAATGTAGCTCTTTTGCTGGCTCTGACATCTCTTGAGCAAGTAGGAAATCTGCAAGCTCTTTCTGTTGCCCGTTTGAGCCTTGACTTTGCCCCTGTATTATCCAGGGCCTTCATATATCCTAGCCCAGATTATATTCCTAAAGTGACTAAGTCTGCTGCCCAGCTGGTAATTTTGCAGGGTTTCTGTCTTCCTGTCTTTCGGTCTTCCTCCATTCCTTATACATGGAGCAAGAGAAATTAAACCTACTGTGTTCAGTAAGGAGTCTCTGTAGCTACATCCACCGCTCTGGCCAATGGCGTAAGTCGGAACAGTTGCTGGTCTGCTTTGGCAGTGAGAGTAGAGGTAATGCTGTGTCAAAGCAGCACATCTCTAATTGGATAGTGGTTAGTTGTTTACGAGGTGTGTGGTCTTGCTACGTTTCTCGGCATAAGGGTTCATTCCATTAGGGGGGTTGCCTCGTAGAAGACATTATCTAAAGGGGTACCTTTACAAGATGTGTATGCTGCGGCGGGATGGTCTATGTCACACGCATTCATTTGGTATTACACTTCGGACATGGATTCCACCCCGGCCTTGAGTGTCTTGCAGTGACAGTCAGGCACAGACCTTTTCGGACAGAGCGTATCCTCAGTAGGAAGGACTGGGTATACTCGTTCCACAGCAGTAGGCTCACAGAACGTTGAGTTCCCTTTGAAAGAGAATGTCTGGGTTACGCATGTAACCCTGTTCCCTGAGAAAGGAACGAGACACTGCTTAGCGTTGTCATACTGGGGTATGCTTGTAAATCGTGTCTTTGCTTCAGACAAAGAGAAGCTGATGACGTGGTTTACAGAGACCGTTATAGTCATGCGACGTGCGAAATGCCATGTTACCTGACCATACAGTGCCTTGCGAAAGTATTCGGCCCCCTTGAACTTTTCAACCTTTTGCCACATTTCAGGCTTCAAACATAAAGATATAAAAAAAAAATTTTGTGTGAAGAATCACCAACAAGTGGGACACAATTGTGAAGTGGAACGAAATCTATTGGATTTTTGAAACTTTTTTAACTAATAAAAAAATGAAAAGTGGGGCGTGCAAAATTATTCGGCCCCCTTGCGTTAATACTTTGTAGAGCCACCTTTTGCTGCGATTACAGCTGCAAGTCACTTGGGGTATGTCTCTATCAGTTTTGCACATCGAGAGACTGAAATTCTTGCCCATTCTTCCTTGCAAAACAGCTCGAGCTCAGTGAGGTTGAAAGTTTTCAGCTCTTTCCACAGATTCTCGATTGGATTCAGGTCTGGACTTTGACTTGGCCATTCTAACACCTGGATACGTTTATTTGTGAACCATTCCTTTGTAGATTTTGCTGTATGTTTGGGATCATTGTCTTGTTGGAAGATAAATCTCCGTCCCAGTTTCAGGTCTTTTGCAGACTCCAACAGGTTTTCATCCAGAATGGTCCTGTATTTGGCTGCATCCATCTTCCCCTCAATTTTAACCACCTTCCCTGTCCCTGCTGAAGAAAAGCAGGCCCAAACCATGATGCTGCCACCACCATGTTTGACAGTGGGGATGGTGTGTTGAGGGTGATGAGCTGTGTTGCTTTTACGCCAAACATATCGTTTTGCATTGTGGGCAAAAAGTTTGATTTTGGTTTCATCTGACCAGAGCACCTTCTTCCACATGTTTGGTGTGTCTCCCGAGACTTTTTATGGATATCTTTGAGAAATGGCTTTCTTCTTGCCACTCTTCCATAAAGGCCAGATTTGTGCAGTGTACGACTGATTGTTGTCCTATGGACAGACTCTCCCACCTCAGCTGTAGTTCTCTGCAGTTCATCCAGAGTGATCATGGGCCTCTTGGCTGCATCTCTGATCAGTCTTCTCCTTGTCTGAGCTGAAAGTTTAGAGGGACGGCCAGGTCTTGGTAGATTTGCAGTGGTCTGATACTCCTTCCATTTCAAAATGATCGCTTGCACAGTGCTCCTTGGGATGTTTAAAGCTTGGGAAATCTTTTTGTATCCAAATCCGGCTTTAAACTTCTCCACAACAGTATTACGGACCTGCCTGGTGTGTTCCTTGGTCTTCATGATGCTCTCTGTGCTTTCAACTGAACCCTGAGACTATCACAGAGCAGGTGCATTTATACAGAGACTTTATTACACACAGGTGGATTCTATTTATCGCCATCAGTCATTTAGGACAACATTGGATCATTCAGAGATCCTCGCTGAACTTCTGGAGTGAGTTTGCTGCACTGAAAGTAAAGGAGCTGAATAATTTTGCACGCACCACTTTTCAGTTTTTTATTTGCTAAAAAAGTTTAAAATATCCAATAGAGTTCGTTCCACTTCACAATTGTGTCCCACGTGTTGGTGATTCTTCACAAAAAATAAAAATTTTAAATCTTTATGTTTGAAGCCTGAAATGTGGCAAAAGGTTGAAAAGTTCAAGGGGGCCAAATACTTTCGCAAGGCACTGTACCTGAGTTATAAATTGGCGTGATTTTACACAGACTTTAGATACTGGTGACACGCGACGGCACTCCCACAGCATTAAGCTCATGCAACATCTCGTTCCCTACTCTGGGAACAGGGTTACAGTGAGGGAAATAAGTATTTGATCCCCTGCTGATTTTGTACATTTGCCCACTGACAAAGAAATGATCAGTCTATAATTTTAATGGTAGGTTTATTTGAACAGTGAGAGACAGAATAACAACAAGAAAATCCAGAAAAACGCATGTCAACAATGTTATAAATTGATTTGCATTTTAATGAGAGAAATAAGTATTTGACCCCCTCTCAATCAGAAAGATTTCTGGATCCCAGGTGTCTTTTATACAGGTAATGAGCTGAGATTAGGAACACACTCTTAAAGGGAGTACTCCTAATCTCAGCTTGTTACCTGTATAAAAGACACCTGTCCACAGAAGCAATCAATCAATCAGATTCCAAACTCTCCACCATGGCCAAGACCAAAGAGCTCTCCAAGGATGTCAGGGACAAGATTGTAGACCTACACAAGTCTGGAATGGACTACAAGACCATTGCCAAGCAGCTTGGTGAGAAGGTGACAACAGTCGGTGCGATTATTCGCAAATGGAAGAAACGCAAAAGAACTGTCAATCTCCCTCGGCCTGGGGCTCCATGCAAGATCTCACCTCATGGAGTTGAAATGATCATGAGAACAGTGAGGAATCAGCCCAGAACTACACGGGAGGATCTTGTCAATGATCTCAAGGCAGCTGGGACCATAGACACCAAGAAAACAATTGGTAACACACTACGCCGTGAAGGACTGAAATCCTGCAGCGCCCGCAAGGTCCACCTGCTCAAGAAAGCACATATACATTCCCGTCTGAAGTTTGCCAGTGAACATCTGAATGATTCAGAGGACAACTGGGTGAGAGTGTTGTGGTCAGATGAGACCAAAATGGAGCTCTTTGGCATCAACTCAACTCACAGTGTTTGGAGGAGGAGGAATGCTGCCTATGACCCCAAGAACATCATCCACACCGTCAAACATGGAGGTGGAAACATTATGGTGGAAACTTCACTGCATCAATGGGATGATGGACGGGGCCATGTACCGTCAAATCTTGGGTGAGAACCTCAGCCAGGGCATTGAAAATGGATCGTGGATGGGTATTCCAGCATGACAATGACCCAAAACACACGGCCAAGGCAACAAAGGAGTGGCTGAAGAAGAAGCACAGTAAGGTCCTGGAGTGGCCTAGCCAGTCTCCAGACCTTAATCCCATAGAAAATCTGTGGAGGGAGCTGAAGGTTCGAGTTGCCCAACGTCAGCCTCGAAACCTTAATGACTTGGAGAAGATCTGCAAAGCGGAGTGGGACCAAATTCCTCCTGAGATGTGTGCAAACCTGGTGCCCAACTACAAGAAACGTCTGACCTCTGTGATTTCCAACAAGGGTTTTGCCACCAAGTACTAAGTCATGTTTTGCAGAGGGGTCAAATACTTATTTCCCTCATTAAAACGCAAATCAATTTATAACATTTTTGACATGCGTTTTTCTGGATTTTTTTTGTTGTTATTCTGTCTCTCACTGTTCAAATAAATCTACCATTAAAATTATAGACTGATCATTTCTTTGTCAGTGGGCAAACGTACAAAATCAGCAGGGGATCAAATACTTATTTCCCTCACTGTACATGTGTAACCCAGAAGTATATGGTTCTCCTTTACAAACGTGGGCACTGCCTGTTTGAGCTTGTGTTTCTGCTTTCTGGTTTGGGTGGAGGATTTACAGAAGGACTCAGTGAGCTGTAAGGCTGTGAGCTGGCAGGTGAAACATTGATTTCTGCTTTGTCCTCCATGTCTTGGTGATTTTTTTTTGCAGGCAGTCAGCATGAACAAGGTATTACCCCCTCCCTCTCGAAGAGTTCTGAGAGAGAGAGAGAGAGAGAGAGAGAGAGAGAGAGAGAGAACATGATAACTTTTTCAGCTCTGAATTCTATTTCATCTGAGGGAAGGAGCAAAGAAAAACTGATGCATAAACACATTTATCCTTTGCTATTGGTTTTCTTATTTACACTTATTTGATCACTATTCCTGTCACATCAGGTGTGTGTGTGAAAATGAAACTTTGCCTCTCATGCTGATCAAAAGTTCCATTGAAGAGATTGATGGTTGACAGTTGCATCAGCAGTAAACAGGGAAAAATGGTGTTTTTCTTCATTTGCCACATAAGCTGTAGGAAGGAAGGTTATTTTAACCATCTGTGTGTGTGTGTGTGTGTGTGTGTGTGTGTCTGTGTCTGTGTGTTTGATTGGCAGGATATATGAGAGAGTGATAGAACCTTCTGAGATGGATTTGACTGCAGGAAGTGGGATTTGGCTCGGACAACGCAGCCACAGACAGGGACTCTTCAAGGTAAAGCTTCATAATTCACTTTAAAAAAATGCTTCGTTCCAGAACTGCGTAGTGTAGAATATAGAGCTTCTGTTAGAACATTGGTTAAAATATATAGAAGACACACTTCCGCCATTGTCTCTTATCCAGTCTTTGCCATCATGGATTTACCAATGTAGCGTCCAAAAGGGAAACAGTAATCTATGCCAATTCTACACAAGAGCTACTGTAACACAAATTGCTCAAAAAATTAATGCTGGCTATGATAGAATGGACTCAGAACACACAGTGGATTGCAACTTGCTGCACATGGGGCTGCCTAGCTGCAGTCCGGTTAGAGTGCCCATGCTGACCCCAGTCCACCACAGAAAGCACCTACAATGGACACGTAAGTATCAGATCTGAACCGATGGAACAGTGGAAGAAGGTGTCCTGGTCTGATGAATCATGTTTTCTTTTACTTCATGTGGATGGCCATATGCATGTGGGGAAAAGATGGCTTACTTAGGGAAAAGATGGCACAAGGATGCACTATGGGAAGAATACAAGCTGGCAGAGGCAGCGTGATGCTCTGGGCAATGTTCTGCTGCAAGTTTGGGTTCGGGCATTCATGTGGATGTTACACGTACCATCTAACTAAACTGCAACAATTTTTAGGTAGGTGGTACGTGTCAAAGTAACATCCCTTCATGGCAACAGTATTCCCTAATAACAGTAGCCTCTTTCAGCAGGATAATGCACCCTGCCACACTGCAATAATTGTTCATGAATGGTTTGAGGAACATGACAAAGTTGTTGATTTGGCCTCCAAATTCCCCTCAAGCTGATCGAGCATGTGTGGGATGTGCTGGACAAACAAGTCTGATCCATGGAGACTCGCAACGTTATATCAGATATCACAGCACACCTTCAGCAGTCTTATAAAGTCCATGACTCGATGGGCCACAGCTGTTTTGGTGGCACAAGGGGGACTTACATTATATTAGGCAGGTGGAAGATCAGTGTATATACATTCAGGTCCATAAATATTTGCACACTGATGTAGTTGTTGTTATTTTGGCTGTCTACCACAGTATTAAGGGGTTAAAATTATATAATGAATGTAAGATTATTTTATTTAAGTGCACACTTTCAGCTTTAACCTGAGCATATTTACATCAAAATCGAGTGAAAGGTGTAGGAATTTGAGTAGGGATATAGATCTACTATTTTCTATAGTTATATGCAGTTTGGAAAACCCAAATATCTTGAAGAAAGCTTTAGAAGAAAGTTACTTGCCTGCTGCTAATAACATCTTCTCAATAGGTGCGCTAAAATGATTATTCTTCTCCATACCATGACTTTCACG
Source organism: Ameiurus melas (assembly GCA_012411365.1). Lineage (NCBI taxonomy): Eukaryota > Metazoa > Chordata > Actinopteri > Siluriformes > Ictaluridae > Ameiurus > Ameiurus melas. The sequence goes on from CM022762.1 coordinate 29,472,919, forward strand.
ATATTGCATAGTATTAGGTGAAAAATAATAAATTCTTAACAAATCAAACCTCAGAATGACTTTTATAACTTTTGTGTGTGTGTGTGTGTGTGTGTGTGTGTGAGAGAGAGAGAGAGAGACTCACAGCAGCTCTTGAATACCATGTTTTAGAATAATTAAATTCCCCTGACATGTTTTTTAAATTATTCACAGCACTACATTGTGTAGTGTACTAAATGAGCCAATAACAGGTATTAGTCACTGACAAGACTGTATTAGGTGTGCACATTTTACAGTTGTATTTTTGGCATTACTTTTTAAAACATGCCCTGCTTTCCGAATGGAAAGGATGGCTTTGTTCTCAGTCTTATTCATCAGAGAGACACTAGGGCATCTGAGGAGGACTGATTACTATCTAGTTGCTGCTGTGTCGAAACCCACATAACTCTGGAAACTATTAAAGCACGTTACGTAAGCATGAAATAATGAAAGCATTGCAAAATAATCTTCTACACCCTGATTTACTCCAGCAGAGCAAAGCCTTGGTCCGAGCTTTAATAATAGACCACATTTTCTTTTTTCTAAAGACGTGTAGAAAAGCTGCACGCTTCAATGAAAAGTTGAATGAAATTCTAATTGTGCTTACACGGTTCAACCAGGAACTGTTTTTATGTTATACTTTATGTAATACTCTCTCAGTTGTGCATTATTATTGTTCAATAATACTGATATAGTGAGGGGGGGAAATGAGAGTTGTGGGAGAATTGAAATCTCTGAATATATATATTTTTTTAGATATATTTTTTGTATGAATTTTTGAATTGTTGTAATGTTATTCAAATGTCTATACAGCTGTTGTTAGTTGTCAATGTTTTGTTCCCTGTTTAATGATTGAAGCATTGCAATAGAATGTAATGATACATATTTATTTGATTCTGTTTGTGTTTTCTGGTCTGTCTTTTAGCTAGCAGTTTAAAAATACAGTTGGGGTGGAAACAAAATTAGTCATTAGGGAATACCAAAATTTGCCTCAAATGTTTTAATAAATTAGAAAGAAAACACAGATTCTGGATGAAAATAAGAAATTTTGTACAGTAATTGCAGATGGTAATTGTAGATGGTACAATGTTATGAAAAAAACAAAACATGAATAAATAATTTGTCAAGAAAAGACATTGAGACCATGGGCAAGAGCCGAAGACATGGAACAGTGAGGTACATTTAATGCCGGTGGGATCTCTGATTGTAAATATCTCAGAAAGCTAATATTTACACACATTGACAGGACATAATGTTGGAATTGTTTGTGTGTGTGTGTGTGTGTGTGTGTGTGTGTGTGTGTGTGTGTGTGTGCATGTTTTGTTCCTCACAGTCAAATTATTAATCTGCAAAATCAATTACTCGGACATTCTGACAGCATAAGGTATGAAGAGGTAAACTTGATTACTCGATCTGAGTTTGTTTTCAGGTGTGTAATTGGTGCTGTAAATGTGGATTGTCGACACATCTGCTCCCTAGTAACTAAGGATGTACAGTATGTCACAGAAGTGAGTACACCCCTCACATTTGTGTAAAAATGTGATTATATCTTTTCATGTGACAACACTGAAGAAATGACACTTTGCTACAGAGTAAAGTAGTGAGTGTACAGCTTGTGTAACAGTGTCAATTTTCTGTCCCCTCAAAATAACTCAACACACAGCCATTAATGTCTAAACCGCTGCCAACAAAAGTGAGTACACCCCTAAGTGAAAATGTCCAAATTGGGCCCAAACTGTCAATGTTTTGTGTGGCCACCATTATTTTCCAGCACTACCTTAACCCTCCTGGGCATGGAGTTCTTCAGATCTTCACAGGTTGCCACTGGAGTCCTCTTCCACTCCTCCATGACTACTTCATGGAGCTGGTGGATGTTAGAGACATTGTGCTGCTCCACCTTCCATTTGAGGATGCCCCACAGACGCTCAATAGGGTTTAGTCCACCACCTTCACCCTCAGCTTCTTTAGCAACGTAGTGGTGGTCTTGGAGGTGTGTTTGGGGTTGTTATCATGCTGGAATACTGCATACTGACCGTGCTCCGCTTCAGTATGTCACAGTACATGTTGACATTCATGTTTCACTCAATGAACTGTAGCTTCCCAGTGCCGGCAGCACTCATGCAGCCCCAGACCACTTTTTAAAAAATTTTTTCCTTTGTTTATTTTTTTTTGTTTGTTTGGTTTTTTTTCTCAATGCAATATTTGGGAAAGGGAAAGGAGGGGAGAAAAGGTAAATGAATCACAAAAAATGAATCACATGCATGAATATGAATCACATGTAAATGAATCATATGAAAATGAATAAATAAATTAAAACCAAGAAGAGGCTTACTTCTGGGACAGACAGCCATGCAGACCAATTTGATGCAGTATGTGGCGTATGGTCTGAGCACTGACAGGCTGACCCCCCACCCCTTCAACCTCTGCAGCAATGCTGGCAGCACTCACACGTCTATTTCCCAAAGACAACCTCTGGATATGACGCTGAACACGTACACTCTTCTTTTGTGGACTATGGCGAGGCCTGTTCTGAGTGGAACCTGTCCTGTTAAACCGCTGTATGGTCTTGGCCACCGTGCTGCAGCTCAGTGTCAGGGTCTTGGCAATCTTCTTATAGCCTAGGCCATCTTTATGTAGAGCAACAATTCTTTTTTTAAGATCCTCAGAGAATTATTTGCCATGAAGTGCCATGTTGAACTTCCAGTGACCAGTATGAGGGAGTGTGAGAGCGATGACGCCAAATTAAACACACCTGCTCCCCATTCACACCTGAGACCTTGTAACACTAACAAGTCACATGACACCGGGGAGGGAAAATGGCTAATTGGGCCCAATTTGGACATTTTCACTTAGGGGTGTACTCACTTTTGTTGCCAGCGGTTTAGACATTAATGTCTGTGTGTTGAGTTATTTTGAGGGGACAGCAAATGTACACTGTTACACAAGCTGTACACTCACTACTTTATATTGTAGCAAAGTGTCATTTCTTCAGTGTTGTCACATGAAAAGATATCATCAAATATTTACACAAATGTGAGAGGTGTACTCACTTTTGTGAGATATTTGTTTTTGAAATATGAGTCTGTCTTCTGTCACCTAGAAGAGGATGCATTCCATTTTGAGTCTAGTTCCTCATGTTTTTCACGTAGTTTTTTTCACCTTTCTCGTTACGGATCTAAATCTCAGTCAGGTTTCTGTAAAGAAGGTTTGTAATAATTTCAGCCAATGAGGCCCTTGATTAGTTGCATCGGGTGTGCTTGAGACACCTGTTTTGCGTATTTGTGCTGTTGTGAGGGATTCTATTCAGGGGGTTGAATAATTTTGAAAATGGAGAAAACATTATACCATTAAGTTGCATTTTCGGTTGAAATTGGAGAAACAACTTGAAGCATTCATTGTGTCAAACTATTTCAACTGTTCATTGCAAGGAGCTGAAAGTCTAAATGTTGGCAATAAACCTGGTTTGCAATGGGGGTTGAATAATTTTGATTGCAACTGTACAAAATAAATGATTTATATTCAGTCATGTGTATTCAGTCGGGATTCAATCCATGACTAAGATGATCATTGAAAACTTCGAATGAATAGATTGAACCTATACTGAGCATTCAACAAGACGATGACCTTGAATCTTAATCTCTGGATTGAATCCCAACTGAATACACATGACTGATTATAAATTATCAAATAAATTTATTTTGTACATTTTTCAATCAAAATTATTTTTGTGAACATGGCTGACATTAGGAATTTTGCTTAGTACCAGAATAGTTCAGCACAAAACCTGGTTGATTCTGCCAGGAGGTTCAGACTTGCCAGTATACAGTATATTTCCAAGTCTATGCTAAGTCTGAACTTCCTGGTAGAGGCAACCAGGTTTTGTGGTGAACGATCCTGGTACTAAGTAGAATGTTGAGGCATATCGTGTTGTGTATGTAGCTCTTAGACATTCTTGCATGCATTATAAGCCAATACTCAAATGCCATTATAGCTCACCCAGGTTTTGAGCCTGTGTGCCTTAATCCTTAATCCTTACTCATTACCCAACACCCACGGTATTTACCCAGCAGATTATGGGCCATTGCCAGAAAGGGAAGAAGCTTCACAAGTAAATACTGGCTTCAAATCCATTAACAAATTTCAAAATTTTAGTAAGTCATGATGGTATAAAAACAGTGAGTGTCACGTATCGTGACGTAACGGAGATATGACGGATGCAAGCGCAGTATGAACATTTTTATTTAAGAGAGACAATGGCAGGAAAATCCAAAACTTGGTCCAAAAACGTAATCCAAAACATCCAAAAGGTCAGGCGATCGGCAAACAGGCATACACAGGGCAAAACAGGAATCCAGGTCGCGGTCACGGGATACAGGGTAGATATACCAAACATGTAACATAAACAATCGTGACAGACTGGGAGCGGAGAAACCAGCGTGAACTAAACAAACGAATCTTGACTATGACTATGATAAGCTATCGTAAGGAATCTCAGCTAAGTATCTATTCTATCTGTTCTATCTATTCTAATATTCCGCACTGTGTTCTGGGAGGCGCGCGGTATATATACAAACATAATCAGCCTCGTAATGACTGACGGCTGAGGGCAATTCAGTCACACTCAAGTACTCCCCTCTGTTCAACAACCCCACACTCAATGCCGCTCTGCTTTCCTGTTCTGCTGAGGACGTTGCTCTGCCTTCCTGTTCAGCTGAGGACGTCGCTCTGCCTTCCTGTTCAGGTGAGGACATCACACTGTTTTCCTGCACCAGTGAGTACAGCGCTCCGTTTGCCTGCACCACTGAGTACAGCGCTGTTTTCCTCTCGCGAAGACGTTCTTTCCTGCTTAGCTGAGGACGTCGCTCTGCCTTCCTGTTCAGGTGAGGACATCACACTGTTTTCCTGCACCAGTGAGTACAGCGCTCCGTTTGCCTGCACCACTGAGTACAGCGCTGTTTTCCTGCTCCGCGGAGGACGTCGCTCTGCCTTCCTGCTTAGCTGTGGACGTTGCTCTGCCTTCCTGCTCGGCTGAGGTCATCTCTCTGCCATCCTGCTTGCGAGGAGCTCTGCCTCCATGTTCTGCTGAAGATGTTGTCCTCCTGCTGTGCACTGTATGCACCCTTCCTCTCACGGAGGACATCGTTCCCCCTCATCTCTGCAAGAGCATCGTTCCCTTTTCCTTGCGAAGAACCTCGTTTCCCTCCTTGGAGAACTTCCCTTATCGCCTCACAAATCACCTCAAGAACAGGTTTCTCCTGTGAGTTAATTTCTGTCTCCATGCAATTTCATTCTGACTCCAGGCCCCTGGGGGCGTTGCACTTTTTTGCTCCGCTGAGGAGCAGCCGGTTCTCTGGGACATTTCCCAGGGGCTGACCCAATGAGGTGATGTTTGGGCTGGGAGAGTTGGTGTCTATCTACAACCAAATTACTACTACATGTACAACACATATTCACATTTTGTTAATAGCACACTTGTTTGTATATATGAAGTCTGTACGTTTCTCTGTCTTTCTTTGTCTTAGACTTCCGTCTTTCATGTCACTGTGTTTTGTTTCTTGTCATAGTGTTTTGCCTAGTTGTCTTAGTGTCTATGTTTTGTTGTTTATTTATATAATTAATATTATCAATCTGCGATTGCTTCCGAAACCATCCTTGACAGTGAGTGCATATTTAAAAACAACTGATGAAGACGTAGGTTTGCATGGTTGTGAAATGGGAAATGCAGTAGGAAAGTCCGCAGAAGAAACTGTTGAGATCAAAAATCACCAAATGTATTGAAATTCCAGGTAGTTGATAAAAAGGACTATTATAACAAAGAATGTATTTACAGTATCACAGCTTTTGGTGAGGGAATGGGTATGCCATCTGTATTTCTAGTGAAGTAAATGGGTCGGCTAACTCCAGAGGACCTGCTCAGAGGCTTTGTTTATTCCTTGGCTGAACTCATTGTCATGTCTTATACAATGTTGAACTATATTATTAATATTGTTTAAAAACTTTAAAAACATCTTACAGGGTCCTCATCCACTTTGTGCCCATTGAGAGTTATGGAAGAAAACAGGAGAAAACATATGGATCCGCTGCTGCTGAGCATGCATTATCAGTGCCAGTGGGGCTCACTACAGCCTTAGTCACTGGGGAGGCCTGTATGGTTTTGGTTGTGTTAGGCATGTTGGCAAGGCTGGCGGAAGAGTCGTAATCCTCTGGGCACAAAAAAAATTATGAAAATGTGTTTACTATATTACACATTCCAGCAAGGAAGACATATGAAATACATTTACACTTTTAAAGACGGATTAACCCATTACCATATGCCCTAGACATACGTTTGTGTATATTGTGTGTGTGTGTGTGTGTAAGTAAGAGTACACACAATATTCTGTAGCTTGAAATACTGCTCTTTGACTCAGTTGACTCAATGAAATTCACACACCTCTGTAGGGAATATTTTTGATAATACTTTTACTAATATCATTCATTTTGGTTCATGGCTTTTTTTATTGCCTTTGTTTTTCATTCAGAGTGTCTTGTAAATCACTGAGTATCAAAACTTCAAGCAGTTGAAATTCTGTACTTTACCCATAATTCTCAACCTGCATGTTAGCTGACAGACCCCATTACCAGTCTGTTCGATCTCCTTAAATTCTCTGCTCGTTTGAATTGCCTTGATTACGCCCATTTGTCCCTTCGCTTGACCCTTTAACTCATTTCAGGTTTTTGATTATTGCCTAGTCTGTGATGTTATTCTGGATAGCTAAATATTTTATTCTAAGCTATTTCTGTTGCTGCAGTGTGTCATAAATTTGTGTGAACCATATTGAAGTATCCTTTTTTTTTGACAAACTGTTTAATAAAGTGCTATGATATTTTGAATCAAGCCATGCGGAGAAACTGCAAAACCTTAATTGTTACATCGTTACTTATTTTTATTACCCATTGTCACATAATAGACGTTAGGACAGATGCAAGTGCAGATAAGAGCTTTATTATAGGAGAGAAAGGCAGACAAATCCAAATTGTGAAACATGGCGTAGTCAGAACCGGCAAAAGGGTCAGAATTGCAAACGGACATGAATCACACAAGGCTAATAAGCACGAAATGAGAAACAAGACATGAGATCCAAAAAAACAGACATGAGAACAATATAACACGGCTTGGTACGATGAATACACTCAATACTTCGCGGCACGAGAAACAGACATGAGGGGTTTAAATGCAAATCAAAATAAAGGGTGAGTACAACGATGACACATAAGGGAAATAACCAATAACAATACAGGGTCGGAGACAGGACAGAAATCAGGAAGCGTAACAATATAATTCTGCTTCTGCTTCCATCTGGTGAACGAATGGCCGCTTTTGTGCATTCGCCTCATTGGTCATTGAACTAAACACCTAGACATGGAGAGAGAAATAAAGAGAATTTTTTGTTGCTGCCATTAAATCAAATGATATAATTAAGATACATTCCCCCTTATTATTATTGACCTTTCCACCATTTTGTAGATTGCAGATGAAGAAACTGGTCACTTTATCACAGATCACGTCGGTATATGAGCTCAGTGTGTTTACTAAAGAGAAAATCCATAAGGTTGGCCATCTTCTCACATGTGCAGATGCTTTTACGTTTCCGCATTAATTGTCGGCGCTTACCAACTTATTCCTCATAGCATTTTTATGTTATCATCCTCAGCGAAAACAACCTTTCAATTTTATATAAGGGGGAAAAAATTATGTAAATTAGTTAATCCTTTGACTCTCTTTCTGCCTCACTGTCTCTCTGTCTCAATGTCTCTGCAGGGCTCTATGCAAGATGTACAGTTTGTTTTTGCTTCAAATGGCTACATTATGCAGTGTCCCAGCCTCAATCGCAGTAAGTATATTTGGGGTTTACATCAATTGCAAGCTCACATTTCTCTCCCCTATCGCTAACCGTGTTGTTTAGGAAGCTAAGTTTTAATGAAAGACAAAAATCACTTTGTGCCATAATTATTACTGCGAATAGCTGAAAGGCGCAGCAATCTGTTCCTGCGTTGATTCTGTGCAAATTAAACGACAGACACTGAAATCAACATCTCCCTTCTCTCTCTCTCTACGGAATTATGACTGTTGTGCAAGAGTTTAAAAAAAAAAAAAACCTGCACGATTATTAGTAAACATTATAAATGAATGTTTTCAGCGCCCAATAAATACAAGAGTGAGCCGAGTGTGGCTTCTAATCGTTGGAAACAATAAAGCAGCGAATGTTAAACAGTCTGAGGCGGCTGAAGGAGCTCCCAATGTGTCTTTGCTGTTTTTTTTTACAGGCCGCTGCTTGAAAAATGCACTACATGACTAAATTAAAATGGTTCATTACAAGCAGTCGAGTCAAGACCAGGAAGTGTTAGGTGCGTCGCCAACAGGCGCGATTATTTCATTTCGTTTAAGTCCATCAGCTGCATGATTAAGTCCATGTTACAGTTTTATAAACAACATTGGTGTAATCTAGACATCCGGGTTTGTTGGTGATGGTTAAATGGGTTTAAAGCTCTCGCGCGCGACAGGTCGACTCGCTGCATCTTTAACCTGTGAAGTTTTCTGTAAGAGTGATGAAAAATAATGTGTCATTTATTTTGGGCAAATCATGAATTGGGACTGGTGAGAAGCGCTGAATATTTTAATCAAATAAGTACTATGGCCATGAAAACACAGCAGGCTAGTGATAAAGTCGCTACCGAGGCCACCATATCAACACTGAAAGGTGCTGTGGGGGAAATGGGGCACACTCTCTCTGGTTACACCGTTGATTTAGTTCATATGAAGACTACTATCGAGTCTCTCACTGCGACCGTGACTCAATTAGAGAATAAATGTGAGGATTTGGAGTCGAGATCACGGTGTAATAACGTGAGGATAGTCGGAGTTCCAGAGGGCCCTGACATCAGTACTACCGCTGCTGTAGCGGCCTTGTTAAAAGACGCGTTTGGTCTGGAGACGGAGCCGGTTCTGGACCAGTCCAACCGGACCCTTCAGCCGAAGCCGAAGTCTGGTGAACGACCACGAGCTATTGTGAGCAGATTCCATTACTACAGGGACTGTGTTGATATTTTACGCCGCGCGCGAGAGCTCCAGCAGATTAAAGTGAGGGATCTGAACATCTCCGTGTTCCCTGACTACACAGTCCAGACAGCCCGGGCCCGGGCCGTGTTTAACGAGGTTCGGCGTCAACTTCGTGATATTGAGGGAGCTCGCTATGGAATACTTCACCCAGCTCGGCTTCGCATTACATACAACGGTGTCCAGAAGGACTTTATTTCAGCGGAGGAAGCAGCAGAATACGTTAAACTCTTAAAACCGGGGTGAACTTCATCACCTACACAGTGTAGTGTTCCTTATTTATTTATTTATTTATTTGGTTATTTGGTTATTTATTTATTTTATCTGATAATATTCTTTATTCTAATTTATTCTTTATTCTTTATTCTAATTTATTCTCTATTCTTTATTCTAATATTATTTATTCTAATTTCTATTTTATTTTATTATCATCTTGTTATTCTCTTCTTGTATTTTATGTTAATATGCTACACTGTGTAATATTATTAGGTATAAGTCTTTAAAAGGTAAGGACATTATATTTGTTAAAGTGCGCAGACTATTTAGTAGATTTGAAGTCAGCAGGGGACTTTTTTCGTACTGGAATTAATTTTTTTTTTTTTTTTAGTATATTTTTTTGTTTTAGCTTACTCTAGGTCCACTTTGTGGACAACCGTAGGGGTGATACACTGCTGTCTCTTTTTTTTATGGAGACTTTGGGTGTGTGTCCCTCTTCAGCTCCAATTGGCTATTTATATTCTTATTTTTACTTTAGTTCTTGGGTTTTATAATTTTTATATAACCAGTGACAGCTATTGAGTAGCCATGATGAGCAGGGGGAGCATTCTTTTTTATTTTATTTTATTTATTTATCTTTTTTTAATTAATTAATTAATTAATTAATAATGGTAATAATAATAATTATTATTGTTATTGTTATTTTTTTCTCAATGAAATATTTGGGGAAGGGAGGGGAGAAAAGGTAAATGAATCACATGGAAATGAATTACATGTAAATTAATTACATGAATATGAATCACATGAAAATGTATCATATGTAAATGAATCACATGTAAATGAATCATATGAAAATGAATAATTAAACAAAGGCAAAAAAAATAAGTCCTATGGCATGTTTGAGCATGCACAAGTGTTCACAGAGCCACAGTTGCATAAAATACTTTGTATGTCTTTGTTGTTGCTCAGCCATTTCCTCCTCTTTGTGTTCTCTCTCACTCTTTTTATTTTTATTCATGCACAAAATATACTTAAAAAATAGACAAAAATATGCTAGTATGCTAGCTTGAAAGTCTACTGTGCATACAGTTTCCACTGAGCTTAGGATAATTCAGGCATGACCATGCAGCAGGCTAATTTACTGTGATTAGAGATTTATTCTAATGAATAGCACCCCATAATGCACACAAGTGCTTAAATTATATCTCATATGCAACCCGTTTGCTAATCACTCACTCTTCATGCGTGTTCTTGAAGAAATTCTTGAAGAAATATATATATATATATATATATATATATATATATATATATATATATATATATATATACACATACACACAGTTGAATATTCACTCTGGCTAAATGATGCATCAAAAACATGAAGAATGGGAGATAATTGTGTTGGGGGATCTTTATTTGGAGTGCGGAATTTAAATCAATCAATCACAAGGTCGAGTGGAGCTGTATTACAACACCTAAAGGGCTGAATCACATGTTGTACTCAAGGATTCCTGAAAGTTGTAAACAAAACAAAACACAACATTGTACCACCAGCTTTCTAACACAAACTGCATACAGCATCGTTAAGAGATAAATTGTGTACGCCATGTTGCTTGCCAATTTCATAATATCTATATATTATGATAACGAGTCTTTATTGGTCATATATTCATTACAGCACAGTGAAATAATTTTTTTCTTTGCAAACCCTGCATGCTAGGGTCAGACCCTAGAGCAGAGAGGGTTAAGGGCCCAACAGTGGCAGCTTGCGAGTGTGGGGGCTTGAACCCCTGACCTACTGACCATTAACCCAGAGCCTTAACTGCTAAGCCACCACTGCCCCATTTATATCCAATATATACTTGATTTATTTAATTGAAATTACTATCTAGCTGCCTTAATACCACTGAGTCTTTAATTAATAAATATCGGAATATTATGTTAAACTAATATTTGTCAGGTTTTACTACGAGGCAGGGGAAGAAATCTCAGGTGTGTGAGAGAGAGAAAGAGAGATTTGAGGGTCAACAAAATCAATACATTATACTGAGGCAAAATAAAAACACACCAAAAAAAAAAAAAAAAAAACAGTGCAGCTTTCATATTTTCATGTCTCAAACCAAGTGAAACGAGCCGTTTTTGCCAGAGTGAATCGACCCTGAGTTTTCACTCCATCTCTCCTTTTCACTCTTTCAGTTCAGTTTCAATTGGGCATAACTGTCTGCTTTCCAGTCTGCTCAAACCAGCCATTAAGTGTAGCGCTCAGAGCTGTAACACCAGAGGCTCAGGCGCCTGGATGTAAATTCAGAGGCTTTTTTAAAGAATACTTGAATCCACTGGAAGGATACATCAAAAAATGGAATAAAAATAAATAAATTAATAATATCTTCAGACTGGATGTGTGCATAGGGCCGGATGAAATAAAGAAACTAAAAGAAACATATATATATATATATATATATATATATATATATATATATATATATATATATATATACATAGTGTGTTTAAAAGTAATGCACTATTCGTTTTGCCCTGGTAGCCTGACCTAAACACTGGCTCACTGAGCTCCAAAATAAAACCACATTTCTGTCCAAACGAAAGAAATATGCGTTCATTTATTGACCCCTTCACACAGACTGCATTCTCTGCTCAGGGCAGAATATCTCTGGGAGGATGCAGAGTGTGTCCCTGCTTTATAGTAACTTCTGTTAGTGTGTCAACTAACATTTTTATTTTATGTTTCTGGAATATAACAAGCCCCCAAACTGTAGTAAATCCTAATAAAATCGTACTTGATGGTTCTTGTTCTCGACCTCAAATAACAGGTTCTTTGATGTAGGAACCATTGCTTACTCAGGCTATAACACAAAAGATCGAAATCTTAACAGAAGGTTCCACAGGGAGTCTGGTCCAGGAAGCGAGTAAGGTTTGGTATGCGTTGTTTAAATTTGTGAATGAAAATAGACTTTATTTTTCTGTATATTTTCCCCCCAGTGTTTCCCAAGCATAGATAATACGGTTCATTCAGATGTGTAAACATGGACATACATAGGATAAACGTCTTGCATCCTGTCCTAGAAATAAATGGAAACTGTATGTCTTTACAAACTTGAGATTTCTTGTGTGTCCAAATATCTGACTTTCAGTCTTACTTTCAAAATGTTTTAAATTCGGTACCTTAACCTTGTGACTTTTCTGTAATCCTCTTTCTTTCTTTTTTTTCCCTCTTCTTACTCCTTCTGTTCTTCTGCTTCTGTGTCTTCTTTAAGCATGTCCAACATGCAGTGATTTTCTCAGCCTCGTGCAAGGAATAATGGATCTGCAGGAGCTTTTGGCTAAAATGACATTGAAGGTGAGGCGTCCTTGCCTTCCATCTCTCTCTCTTTCTCTCTCTCGCTCTCTCTGAAAAACCCATGAATATTATGCTATATCAGAATCGATAAGGATGTTATTAAGAGCCATTACTTCCAGGAGTACTTTGAACCAACTAGCAATTTTTTTTTTAGATATCATTTCTTCACATTTTTATTATTATTGTTATTTTATTTATTTATTTTGAATGTTCTGCTTCAAACAGTGCGTTTCTGTCCGTGGCTGTACACTCAATCATTTCTTACACTCTTACCTAACCGACTCACAGAAGGTGATAGAGAGAGTCATGCAGCTGTGTCGAGCGTCTCAATGTCCTTTTTCTGATTCCTCTCTGCAGAAGGCTCCTCACCTGCCTGTTGAAAATGCATCAGCCCGTGAAAAAGGTCCTAAAATGAGGATCGTTCTCCATTTTAATCAGCCAGGCATCATTCGTTTCTGCTTTGTAGGTCGTTATATGTCAAGAATAAAAAATAAGCTCAGTGGCTTTCGGCTGAACGAGAACTCGTTGGGCGAAATGATTTCCTGCCGCCTTTAAATTTGCAGTGTTTAAGGTTAGGAAAGCATGGAGCAGTGGTCCTCCAAATGCCTGTTTGGCTCCATGGTGGCGTTTTCTGATCCTATCCATTGACATATTTGAGGTTGTGAGTGTTTGATGTTGAATGATGTGATGCAGGTTTTGCATTACAGATAGTAGCCTTGGTTACTAAAAGGACATCTAAAAGGACAATTGGTAGCTTTGGTATTGGTATTATATTGATCATTTAGAAATGACACTGCTGCCTCCGTAGCATTTTAACTCGCCAAAATAAATCTGCAATTTTTTTTTCAAAGGTTGCCAGAAAATAACATAGAATGTAAGTGGGAGTTTAAGTGCTGTGTATGCAGCAGGCATTTGCATAATGCGTGCACTGCTTCTGGTGCTATTATCACCTCTACTAGTGTAGTCTAGTTTAGTGTTTGTCCCATTAGTGTTACAGCAGTTATTGCAACTGAATTTTTCAGTGTCATGTCAGTGGTTAAAGATAAAATTCCAAACAAGTGGGCACACTTCTCGGAATATAGTGTAAAAATGAGCAAATTGCAATCGTGTTAATGACAAAAGCTTACATGGCTCTATATACCTTTTGACTTTGTAAATTGCACCACTTGCTGGAGATTATGGAATCTGGGAAATTCAGGAGTAGGCGTGGTAGCTCAGTAGTTAAGATGTTGGACTATTGACTGGAACTTCATGAGTTTAAATTGCAGCACGTCCAAGCTGCCACTTCTGGGCCCTTGAGCAAGGCCCTTAACCCTCAACTGCTCAGTTTTATAAATGAGATATAAATCAGGATAAGGGCTTCTGCCAAATGTTAGAAATGAATACTACAAAAATTACATTCTCTTATTTAAGAAATTTCTTTCTGAACTGTACTTTGTCATTAACTATTATAAATGACTATAATTATAGCTGTCACTACTCTTACTGCTACTTTCAAAAATCACTTAAAAACAACGGCTCTAAGTTGAACAGTTAGTAAAATAATCATTCCTATTTATAAATAGCCATGATTTTACCAGGCTTCAGATACCGGCCACGTGCGAGGGCACTTCCCACAGTGTGAAGCTCACCCAATGTTGAGATACTTCTGGGGACAGACTTCATGTAAAAACTGCACTATTCGACTATGCACATTTACAGAAGAAATTTAGATAGACAGACAGACAGACAGACAGACAGACAGACAGACAGACAGATAGATAGATAGATAGATAGATAGATAGATAGATAGATAGATAGATAGATAGATAGATAGATAGATAGAGAGAGAGAGAGATAGATAGATAGATAGATAGATAGATAGATAGATAGATAGATAGATAGATAGATAGATAGATAAAATGGGCAAACTTATCGTTCCACCGACTCAGTTTGAGGATTGGTTTGTGACGATAGATCTAGAAAAAAAAAAAGTCCCGTATTTCACTGCCCAGTCAATGGATGTTCAATATCGGTTGTTCCTTTATCTAGCTTTATCCCCTCACACCTTCACGATGTGCATGGATGCCTGCACTGGCTTCTTTGCAACTCCAGGGCATCCATGTGCTAAACTAGCTGGATCATTGGTTGATTCTAGCATGGTCCAAGAAGATGGCAATTCCGCATTGATATGATGTGAAGAACTTGGGACTCAGGTTGAACCTCAGGGAAAGTTGCTTCTCCAATCGAGAGTGACTTTTCTAGGGGTTATATGGGATTCGAATATGATGAGGGTGTGTCTGTCCCCAGCACGGCTAGGGCCAAGCCTATCAACATTGAGCAAGATAAAATTAGGTCTGGGCATCCCCTCCAGTCTCTATGGAGACTTTTGGGGCTAATGGCAGCAGTAGCCAGCATCATACCGTTAGGCCCATTGCACATAAGACCATTCAGTGGTGGAAATTGAAAGTCAGGGGTTTTTCGTCCAAGGACAAAACCTCTGAGAGTAATCAGAGTCACACGGAGATGCTTACGTGCTCTGAGAACTTGGAGGTGTCCCCAGTTTCTACCCTTGGGTCACACTCTCTTATCGCAAGATGGTAATGTCAAACGCTTCCTTCACGTTTTCTGGAGTGGCCCTTATCTAGTGTGGCATATAAATTGCCTAGCGGGGTGAGATGTACTCCTACCACAGAAATTCTTTTCCTCACTTGAGAGGTTACCATGTGTGAGACAATAGAGTGGTGGTCTCATATATCAACCACCATGGAGGATTATGTTTGAACCCTTGTTCATGCAGGCTCAACTAATTCTTCTCTGGTGGAGGGAAGTTTTGTCAGTCAGTGCAATGTAGATTCCAGGCAACTGGAATGTTTAGGCAGACATCCTGTCGAGGCAGGGGCCTGGGGATTGGAGGCTCCATCCACAAGTGGGTGAGTCCATTTGGCAGAGGTTTGGCCAAACGGAAGTGGAAGTGTTTGCCACTCATGAGACAAGGTCTCATCTGTACACCTTTTCCCTGTTCACTCTTTTCCCACCGGCTCTAGCGAGAGTTTGCTAAGATCATGCTACATCTGCTACTAGTTGCACCAAATTGGCCTGCTTGAATTTGGTTCTCAGAGATAATATATCTGCTGGATGGCACTCCCTGGGAGATACACATTCAAAGGGATCTATTGGCTCAAGCCAGAAGGTTGATTTATCACCCTCAGCCGAAACTATGGAAACTGCCCCTGAGGAGTACCAGCTCATAGATTCCAGTCTCTCAACTGAGGTTGTAGAGACCATGTTAAATGCTAGAGCACCATCCATGAGCAATAGCTACAGTCCTACATTTCTCGGCTGTACATGGAGTACATTTGTAAGCAGGGTTGGCTACTTATACAGTTAGGGTCTATGTGACCATTTCAGCCAGCCACGCCCCTATTGATGGAACCATTGTGAGGTAACATCCTCTAACTACGAGGTTTCTTTGAGGTGTCAGACGTCTGAGGCCCATCTGCAGACCACACATACCATCCTGGGACCTTCTGTGGTCTGGCAAGGTCTGTCAGGTGCTCCATTCGAGCCCTTAGAGTCAGCTTCGGAGAATCTCTGACCCTAAAGGTAGCACTTTTGGCTGGCCCTGACATCTCTGTTGCCTCTTCCTGCCTTAACTTTGCCCCTGGATTAGCCAAGGCCTCCCTATACCCTAGGCCGGATAATTCCTGAGTACCTTCGTCTGCTGTCCAGCCAGTAATGTTGCAGCCTTTCCCTCCTCCTCCATTCCTTACAGCAGAATGTAGAAGATTGCACCTACTGTGTCCAGTGAGCGCTCCATGTACTTATGTCCACTGTTATACACCGATATA
Organism: Ameiurus melas; assembly: GCA_012411365.1. NCBI lineage: Eukaryota > Metazoa > Chordata > Actinopteri > Siluriformes > Ictaluridae > Ameiurus > Ameiurus melas. The sequence continues at coordinate 29,489,435 of CM022762.1, forward strand.
CACAAAGGATGCATAGTGTCTACATGTATAGTTGTACTGCAGTCACTAGTCACATATGAGAACCTGTTTTTGTCAATAAATGCATGATTAAAGAAAAATATCTGTGCAAATATATTATTGCAGATGCTCTTATTTTCATGCAACAGTGTTAAGATGCAAAAAAAATAAAAAAAATTCTGTGCAGTGATTGATGTATGCTTGAATTTTTCATCTAAACTGGATGGCTTTTGCTTGCACGTGGCATGTGGGAATTATTCTTAAATATTAGTGTTACACTGCATTTCATCAGTGATGACTGGTAGCTCATGCTCAACAAATCCTAACAAAATAATGATAATGATAATGACTAATGATGCTTGTCTTTTTTGTTAACCTATATTCAGCAGTCATACCTTTTATGTTTGAGCACACTCAGAGCGATATTATCTCTAGGAGTTGAATAACCTTGAGCCTTGTGAAGGTCAGGAATGCCCTGAAGTGCAGCCCAGATAATATTTCTCCCCATTAGACCTTTGCAGTGATCAATAAAAAAACACTTTGACTGTAGGCAGCACAGGAACTTGAAAGAAGTAATCCACTCTCAGTCCAAAATTGAACGCACGTTTCCTTGCCGAGAAAATTCAGAAGCCAGCATTGAAATAAAGGAGTATCATCACCTGAATGGGAGAGCTTCCATCCACCTATATTCTGATTTGGTTTAAAGTAAAGGTTGATAGTTCTAGTAAAGTTTGGTCTACAGGAAGATTGAGTTCAAATTCCAGCACCACCACGCTGCCCTTGAGCAAAGCTCTCAACCCTTAACTGTTCAGCTGTATAAATGAGAGAGTTTATACAACTCACAAACAGACCTGCTTGTGAATCTGAGATAAAATTAAAATTCTCTCCGTTGCTGTCAAATTAAAACTAACACGTGTTAAAAAAGAAGAGCGTGCATGAGGGAGGAGTTTGATCATCTCAATGTCAGACCTTTTATAATAAGTTCATCCATTTTTGGGGCAGAAAATAAACGAGCGGAATATCAGTCAGTGTTTGTTTTGAACTGGAATGCCCTTTGTCTCTTCACTTCTGTGTGTTTGGGTGTGTGTTGCAGTTGAACTACGCTGAATCCAGGCTGAGTCAGTTGGAAAATTGTCACTGTGAAAGGACTTGCAGTGTGAATGATGTGGTATATCGGGATAAAGACCTCTGGACTGAACCAGAAAACTGCAGAACCTGCGCTTGCATGGTGAGGCATTTTCTGACAAGCCTTTTAAAACACTCTGTACATTGTATTGTTCTGCCTTTTAAACCCGACAAGAAACGATAGAACGGAGCGCTTCCTGGGGTGTCTCCTTACTGAAGAAAAAAGCACAAAGCCTTTTTTGCTCCAGGTTATAGTGGAATTTTGTCAATTCGGACTGGATGGATATATTTTACCGGGAATTATTTAGGTCGATGGTTCCCTTTAATACTAGGTGAAAAAAAACAAAGGAAATGTGCAGGAATTTGCACGAGGAGAGGCTTTGGCACAAGGTTTGGACTGGGCAGCCTCCGTTCATGTCTCCATGTTGCTGGGATGACAAATCTCACCGTCTCTTCATCCTCAGGCTGTGGGTCCACTAGATAACATTCATGCTGCATAATGAAACCATCTGGTGGGGACTCTATAGCATCATAGAGAGTAGGTGTAGCCAAGGGGCCCAACAGTGAGAATTCCACAGAATCAAATAGTGGCACTGAAAGAGCGAGAGGGTGGCATTACTGAAATGTTTCTCTCCAGCACAAGAGCTCTTTGCAGGGGTTCCTGGGTGGTGGGGCTGCATTAGAAGCGGCAAGAATAGCCTTTTCCTCACTCCAGCTAAAAGGCCAAACCCGCCTCTTTCCCTGATTATCTCGTGCCTCACACACTGCATCCTTGGGGGGGATCAAAAACTGAAATATCTTATTCCCAAAAGTATTCAGACCCTTTTTCAGTACATTTCAGAAGCCCCTTTGGAAGCAATTACAGCTGCAAGTCTTCTTGGATACATCTCTACAAGCTTTGATCACCTAGATTTGGGCAGTTTATCCAATTTTTCATGACAGATCCTCTCAAGCTCCCTCAGATTGGATGGCACACATCTGAAAACTGTCATCTTCAGGTCTCTCCACAGATGTTTGATGGGGTTTAGGTCTGGCCTTTGGCTGGGCCACTCAAGAACATTCAGAGACTTGCCCCGAAGACTAAGGAAAAACTCTAGGAAGGTTCAAAGTTGTGTCAAGCTTCTTGCAGTTCAAAACTATTGTCACCACTGTGGTCCTAGGAACACTCAAAGCCTTGGAAATCGTTTTATATCATTCCCCTGATGTGTGCCTTGCCACAGTGTAGATACAAAGACACTTCTTTGGACTTCATGGCTTGGTCGTGAAAATGCAGTGTAAATTATGAGTCCCTATAGGCCCCAGTGTGTGACTTTTCTAAACTGTGTCCAATCAATTCAAATTGCAAGAAGAGGACTCCAGTTGAGTTCCAGACACATCTCAAGGATAATTATAGCAAACATATGCACCAGGCCACAATTAGGAGTGCCACGGTCAAGGGTCTGAATACTTTTATGAATAATACATTTCAGTTTTTGGATTTTAAATAACTTTTTGAAAATCTCTAAAAAAAAAAACCAAACAAACAAAAAAAAATGTTTTCACTTTGTCATTATGGGTGTTTAAGTGTAGCTTGATGGTTAAAAATGGCGAGTACATACATTCAAAATCAAATCCACAATAAAGCACAATAAATAAATAAAAAATACAATAAAGTGTACAACAAGTAAACGGGTTTAAATACCTTCTGAATCCACTGTACTGTGGGAATTTTGTCTTTAGTGGTTTAATGAAACTGTTATATGGATAAAATATAATCGTGGTAGCAGTATACTGTAAATAAATGACTCCACACCATCTTCCTGTGTGTTCCACATGTCAGAATGGTGCCGTTGAGTGTCGGAGAATATTTTGCCCCCCTGTGAACTGTTCAGAGGATTCATTACCTGTTCACGTGGATGGAACGTGCTGTAAGAAATGCAGATGTAAGTGGAAAAGGAAGATTTTTTTAAAGTTTAGAATTCCTCTTCTATGGCCTACCTTGTTACCCCTTTCATTTTCAGTGGCTGTACCTCACCCAGATAACCCTGATCAAATATGGTGTCCATGAACTAAATAATGTGTAGTACACAATGACTTTACCTAACAAGAACATGTCAATTAAAGGCATCTGTGGGTATATTAGGCTCGTTTTTAATTTGGGGTGTAATAAATATCAGCTAATGCAGGTGTCAGTGACGTATTTAACACTCATCATCATTGAATGTGTTCATTTCTTTTGAACTTTACTAGAAGTACTAGAAGTAGTTTCTGAAGTTCATGGTTTGTTGCTGCTAACCAGGAACATTGCCAGGCCTATTTAATTTTATTTAATTAATTAATTTATTATCTACAGACTTTACACTCCTTGTTACTCTAAAATATACATGACTAGAAAGATGTTTTGGTAACTTTAAAAATGTTTTTGAAGGGAGTATGCCCAGACCACCATAAAAGAGGCTTAGCCCCCCCACTACAGTCTAAATCTCTAGTGACATCCCTGCTGCTAATGCTGTAATGTTAGTTAGTTTTTTTTTGTTGTTTTTTTAAATATTTCATATTGACATTTCTCCACCACTGATTCAGGTTCATCTCCATGTGAAGTATGAAGTCAGTACTTTAAAGACCTCTATAGCCTAAGAGCTGTTCTTTAGAGGAAAAGAAAAAGAATTGTTATTGATGACTGAGCCTGTTCTAATGTAAATGTACTGTGCAGTGAGAATCGGAAATACTTTGGTGTGATGAATGTATGGGGTATTAATTCATGAATGAAAATTCCAGTGAGGCTCATTTGATGAATTTGGTCAGCCTTATTATAATAAGTTCTTTTAAAGGCCATTCTAGCGCAAAATGGCTCTCGAATTACTCTCAGGTCTACGTTTTGCTATTGAGCAGATTGCAGTCAGCGTGCTTTGAGCCATAGCTAATGGAATTTAGGCTATTCATGGAGCTCTACAGTTATTTTTACTATTATACAACTTTAATTGTTCGGATCTTTTTCAGTCTTGGAGTGATATTCAATCTAAACCCATTATTTGTCAATTCTTCTTTTTTGCAGCTAAATGTACCTACCTGGGCCAAGTTCTTTCAGAGGGTCAGCGCTTTTTCCTACAGAGCTGCAAAGAGTGCAAGGTCAGTAAAATTTCCAACTGCATGTCGTGACAATGCGCAATGTGATCTTTAAGGGTTATTCAACCCAAAGTTATTTTAGTTCTGAGTAATGACTGAAGCTTATTATAGCTATCAAAAATGCAAAGGTCCCAACAGCGTTAACAGGAAAATCCCAGCAGCATGATATTTAACCTCAGGCTGTGGATTCAAAAGCAGCCATGACAGGACCCAAATCATTTTGAGACTGGAGAAATCATTATAAGTTGCTTTTTCAGTTGAATTTGTGGAAACCATTTTAAGGAGTCTTTGTGTTGAACTATTTAAGTTGCCTTTGTTTGATTTGTTCATTGCAAACAGCTGAAAGTCTGTAGATTCTGACAATAAACCTGATTTGCAATGCGGTTTGAATCAGTTTGATAGCAACTATATCCACATCCTCCTACACAGAGTCTTGTAATGTCTAAGAAGGTTGGAGGGATTATGGTTCACTCCACCATGCAGAACATTTTCTTTATATTCTTTAACTATTTGGAAGCTTGTTTTGCCCAATATTCTAATGAGATGGCCAAATACGAACATCCTGGTAAAGCCAACCAGGTTTTTAAATCCTGGAACTTATAAAATAACAATTTATGATGCCATCAAAATTCACATGGGCACTTGAACCAACAGCCAAAAAACAGACCCAAAGCATTTTTTTGTGTGTTCCACAAAGACTCAGTTTAAATTCCAAGAGGAAATAGTATTATATATGAAAAAAAAAAACTACAAAACAAACAAACAAACAACAAAAAAAGTTTCTCATATTGTTTAAGTGGAGCACTTTCATTATTGTGTCTAATGTTGGGTAGACTTTTTTTTTTTGCTCATTAATAAAAAGGTGCCATAAATTCTTCGGGACATGTCAATCAATGTATAAAAAACCAGACATTAGATATTTTTTGTGACTGAGGACTCATGGAAACACACCGCGCAGTTGAATTGTTAGAACGGACCTACACACGGTATCATGCTTTTCTGTCTGTGGAATGTAATTGGTTGGAGTACTGTATTCGGATTCTACTAGGCACTTCAACGCAGCATCAGTCTTGTATAATTGCACCGTGTTTCATCTTGTTTCCTTCTACTTAGATCTGAAATATTTGAAATGCGTCAGTCTGTTTTCGTGGATCTATTCAAATAATTTATAAGCCAGTTTCATATCCAGACTTTTCTCATGCATTTTAATATCAGGATCTTTTTTTTTTCTACATCCAGCAATTTGTAGTCTTCACTAATACATCACCAACACATTCCATTACTATTTCTTTCTTTTTTTTGTTTTTTTTTTCTAGAACGGTGTGATGGAGCCAGTGAACGAAAGCTGCCCAAGTCTCAACTGCACAATAAACGAGCAGATTTTGCCAGAGAACAGATGTTGCAACGTCTGCAGAGGTGAATTGTTTATTGGGTGGTTGTGTGTGTGTGTGCCCCCATCTCCCCCTCCTCCCCCATTATTTTATTTAACATGCATAACTGTGACAAGGGCGATGCTGTTTTCCATTTTGTCAAGCCACATTTTAAGAAATCTCTTTCTTTGTTGTTGTTGTGGATGATTCATATAATCTCACGGTGCGATGCGAAACAAATTGACTTTGTTAGTCTGCTTTTCTGAGGTTTTGCGGATTCCTGTAGTTTCAGCACAGTTGATAAGATTCTGAAAAGAAACAACAACCAAGCAGCTGTATAATATAAATACAATGTCTAAGGTTGCATACTCCTTCTTGTTCACTCGGTTTCCAAATGGTTGTTCAATGAAGCTGTAAACTTTCAGCTTGAATCTGAAACCTTGTCTTTAAGAAAACCATAAATACATTTGACCAAAACAGCCTGGAAATGTGCCGTAGTGAAGTGGAAGTATATAACCTGAAATGACCGCTACGTGAGTGGGGACATCTGAATAACCGCAACGTTTTCATGGTTATATTTCTAATGTGAATATCCTATTTATTACATATTGTATTGAATGTGTATTAAATCAATAAATAGGCAGATACAGTGCCCTCCACTAATATTGGCACCCTTGGTAAATATGAGCAAAGAACGCTGTGAACAATTGTTTATTTTATTTTTTATATATTTTTTTAAATTCACAGAAATACTCTGCTTTCATTGATATCAATTGCAAACAATAAAATATAGGTGTGCAGGAATTATTGGCACCCCTGTGAATTCATATGAGGAAAAATATATGTTTGGGATTTATGTATTTTTTTTTAACAAGAGATCAAAAGCTTCGACAATAAAGACCTAGCCTTCTTTGCTCACTTTTACCAAGGGTGCCAATATTAGTGGAGGGCTGTTACTAAGACTATAAACTGTTGCTAAGGTGAAGGAAAGGGAATCTTTATTTATTTTAGTAAGATTGAAGCTTGACTCTCTCAGGCTGTCATGCCTCTGCCATTTTGATTGCACTTGGCCCATAAATCAATCGGAATATGACAAGCCGCTGTCTGGGAATGTTCAGCTACACGTGGCCCTGAAGCAGTAGTGTTTAAACCTGGTCTGAAATCTATCAACTACAGAGAGCTTTCAGCAGTGATGTTCTAGTACATTTTAAAAACCATCTGCTTTGTGAATGTTCGGATTTTACAAAAATGCTCAGTATGCTTTATACTTAATGCTGTTGGATGTAAGGTTTTGCTCTCTTTGTATAAAAAAAAAGAACAATACAGTGTCAGAATATATGAACTAATAAATAGTGTCCTTGATTTTACTAATAAGCTTCAGGGACATGAATCACAATAGACTAAAACGAATTTATTGTTGTTGCCATGAGACTCAAAGTAAAAAAACTCAAACGAACATTGAACGCAGGTTAAAAGTTGAACGCTAAAGCAATTAAAATGCAGATACACGTGGCAGATGGAACTGGAATGAAGAGTAAAGCTCTATCTTGCTTCTCTTTTGTTGTAGGTCATGATTTCTGCGCAGAAGGAGTTCTCTGTGGAGAAAACTCTGTTTGCAAAAACCGGAAAAACAAAGCGGAGTGCGAATGCAAAAGCGGTTATGCGTCTATACACGGAGATTCAACCTACTGTGAAGGTAAGACAGATTTAGTCACAACACAGCGGTGTTCAAATTTGAAATAGTAACAACACTGCAAAGATACTGCAATTACTTACATTTTTTTATTTAGATAAAATGAAACTATTCCTGCTTCAACGTTATACTGTCTAGTGAACTGACATTTGTTTCTCAGAATGACAATCCCGTCCATTAACTTGAAACTAACAGCGAAATGTGGCCAAATTAAGGAAGACTGCTGTATTAAAGCTGCCTTCCAAGTGGGACTATATTTAGACTATATTTAGGAGCCCAAAATGATTTCTATCATAGGCATCCTCTTTCCGAATAGAACCCTGTGGAATAAGTGTCTAATTTCCGCTCATGCCTGTTCACAGGATTATTACATATAGACAGAGTTTCTCCAAGATCTTTAACCTATCTACGTTTTGAACATTTCATTGCTTATGTCACGTATCTGGGAACTCTGGACTCCATTTCCCATCAGCCACTGCACTGCACCGCACCACATGACCACATGCACCACAACTGCACCCGATTCACGTTTTTGTTAATGAGCACTCATGTGTATATATGTAGTCTTTGTCTGCACTCTCTCCTTGTCTTTCGTCGTCTGAGACTCCTGTCTTTCATGTCGGTGTGTTTTGTTTCTTGCCATAGTCTTTTGCCAAGTTGTCTTAGTGTGTGTTTAGTAGTCTGTTTGTTTATATTAAATGTTTGAAATCTGCGACTGCTTCTGCCTCAATCTCCGAATTGTGACAGCTTAAAGCTGCTAATTTAATTAAAATGAAGCTACAGAGAAAACAGAGTTACTCCAGTTTTATGGTTCATTGGTCATTACACAGGAAAAGTAATTAGACATTAAAAAGTTAAACTCACAATGTTAGCATAAGTGTTGGATTGTGTATATGCAGCAGTGGATGTAGGGGATCAGCATTCTATGAATCATGCATCTAATACAACTGCACTGTTTGACCACAAGTTAAAATATATAGAGAGCACACTGACCGATAGCTCCAGATCATAATGACTGACATCTATTATAGGTTATACGGTTATACACTCGTGTTATATCCTCTTCAGTAGCTTTCGAACAACACCAGCCCCATGCTGCTGCGATCTACAGTGACTGAGAAAGTGGTCAGTTTAGCCGACTTTGTAGCTCTAGTTCTGCTTAAAATGACACCTCGTGTATAACACAGAGAAAAATACACATTGTTTTCATTGTTTAATATTTCAGAAGTAAAAAAAAAATAAAAGTTTTTTTTTTTTTTAAAGAAAAAAAAGTGTATTTTCAGTCATAATTTTTCTCCATTCAAATTCTGTTAAAAAAAAAAAAATTCTGAGAGTTATGATTCCAATTCAATCGAATTGTGAAGCCAGGATCGTGAATCGAATTGAATTGTGACCTGGAGTGTATCGTTACTCCATACAGTGGACGTATTGAGTTGTATAATCAAATGGCTTGTGTTGTAGTATTGAAAAGGCATCTAATACAAGTCTAATACAAGCTGTATCATTTTAACATCTGCCTCCGAACTTTAGAAATGTAAAAGCCAGACCTTTTACATGAGCCTGATAGCAAACTTATGTGCTGAGGAAGAAAGTGATTTGCCTTCAAGATGAACTCTCCCACTGTTTTAGCTCCGTCCTGACAGTAGATCTTACAGTGTCAGACACAAAAACAAATAAAAGGTGAAGAAAATGTAAGTCAAGTGAGACGTGATTGAGGCACAGTTGTATGCACAGTTGTAAGCTTTACTTGCTTGTTCACTACATTAAACTTACTATGACACTAAACACACTGGTGTCAGAGGAACATTACACACCTCAATTTTGACTGAACTGGGGTGGGTCTTGTGTGAATTGCTTATTTTGTGTCATCCTGAACAATAGAATTTCTCTATTTCTCTAAATGTGATATGTGATGGTTATTGGATTCTGAATTCGGCACATCTGAACTTTATCAGTGGAAACATTTTCAGTCTGGGGATGCAATATCCAATTTGAAGTGCATTCCAGCCTTATATTTATTTTGGACATTAACCTCTCTGAGCTCTGTTAGTCTCTATAAATGTTGTTTATATGTCGATTACTGAAACGTGGCCAAGTCAGGCTTGGCAGGTTATGAAGGCGGAGAAAATGTTTATTTCTTTCTGAACTTGATAAAAAAGCACCACAGGAGTCTCTGGTGCCGCTTTAGACAGCTTATGAGCATGACATTCTGTAGACGTTAAATGAATTTAGCCTGATAGGAGAGTCTCCACTAGAGCAGGATGAGTCTCTACTACAGGACAGCTGCAGAACCTTGTCAGAGAAGCCGAAGATAACCGAGCCAACCTGTTTAGGCCAACAAAGAGCAAACAGAGCTATTGTTCACAACTCAGCAGCTACAAAATGTACCTTCATGTCACATATTTCCTTAAAGAGAAGGACATACAGGAGCCAGGGTGTACATACTGTATAGCATGCTGAATCTATATGTTTAAGTATTCCTCAAAAAAAACCCTAGAATGTGACATTGTGAAAACCGCCTTCTTTTATGAGTTCTAAATTTTTCTCACAATCCGAATGTCAAATAACAATAAAGCTGATTATAAATGTCTTTTCTTACTTTTTCCATTTATCTTATTATCTCATTATAATCTCATTCTCTCATCTTTAATCAGATATTGCCCATATGAGCCGTTGCAGGGTGTAGCCACTTTAGCAGCACCACAGCATCACTAGCTGACAAGACTTTTCTAAGTTGGACTGCCAGGTTGAAAAACAAACTCTTTATCCTGTCTAAAATGTTGGTGCTTTGCCCGGTACGATTCCCCCAGGAGGGGAAAAAAAAGAAAGAAAGAAAAACCAGTACTTGGGGGGCGGGGTGGAGGGAGGGGGACGGGGTGGAGGGAGGGGGACGGGGTGGAGGGAGGGGCGGGGTGGAGAGTGGGTGGGGGGGGCGACTCTGTCGAATGTGTTCGTCCAAAAGCTGGAAATCTGTCGTGGCAGAGAAAGTGCAGGGGCAAAAAGAGATTAGACACAGGTGAGATATATCTTTTTTTGTTTTTTCATAGCTTGATAAACTTGGACTCGTTGCTGCTGCTGGTATAAAGACCACAATGTAGATATTTTCACACACGAGTTCATGTATTTTCCTTATATATTCTTTCCCTTAAATGAATGGCACTGAAGAATGTTCTGTGTAAAGTAATATGTATTATACGCTTTTTAAAAATAGACATAGTCACACCGAAGCTTTATGGAAATCCAGATGTAGTACAGTTTAAATCCCGGAATAATCCAGAGGTGACAGAGGAGAGGAGTGTTGTGGTTAAAAATATACATAAGACTCAAAAGGACAAAACCTTTTTGAGTCTGGAAGAAGCAGACATCATTTTGTGTCACCAGGTCATTACTCTTCTATAACTGTAACCTGGTGGCTTGGGGGTTAGGGCTGTGGGTTACTGATCGGCAGATCGGGGGTTCAAGACCCAGCACTGCCAAGCTGTTGTGTTTTTAATCAAGAGTGCTGCATCATGTCTGACCCCAGCTTCACAGAAGAAAAGAGTTTCACTGTGCTGTATATGTGATTAAAATTTATTAATTAAAAATTATGATATATATATATATATACATATATAGAGAGACTAAGAGCATAGTGTTTTTTTGGAGGGCAGATTTTTCATGGGTTTCATGTTGGACAGCCGCAACAACAAAAAAAGTGTAGTTACAAGTGTAACACTGACAAGTGTAGAATCTCCAAGTAGAAATGGAGCATCAGGATGATCAGGCAGGTCTGCATGGCGGCGAGAGGATTTGCAGTAGAAGCGTGTCAGGATCAGGCTCCGGCAGCAGGAGAGCACGTTCAACTCAACAGTGTCTAAGTCTTTAAGCCGGAAATTGTGTCTTGTGTGTCAGATGCAGACAGACTTGATAAACGCAGAACTGAGCAGACCGAGTCAGGTTTTCAAGCGCAGTAAGACCGCGTTGTCCGAGAAAAACCATTTGTGCTGTACACGAAGCTGTCAGGAGTGTGCTTCTCTCCTCTCGTACATGTGCATTTATTTAAACATTACAGGAGTTGCAGTCAATCACATTAAAAAAAAAATTAAATCCAGTGTGTTAACAGTTTAACATTTTCATCATTATTATTTTGTTTAACAATCTTGTGGGGTTTTTTTTTCATTTAGTCAATTTACACCGATCATCCTGCTCAAATGTTTACACCCCCCCACCCCCTTTGGCTGTACACCCCTTTAATGTATCGTGTTTCCTTCTTGAGGATCAGTGAACGTTTTCACCTTTTGTAATAATGTACATGTATACGAGTCCCTCAGTCGTCCTCAGTGTGAAAAGATGGATCTCAGCATCATATAATCTCTTTTTGAAAGGGGTTAAATATGTAGAAGGTGCTCAAGAAGGAAACACGATACATTAAGAGCCGGGGGTGTAAACTTTTGAGCAGGATGATCGGTGTAAATTGTTATCATTGTTATGGATTCAGGACTGGAGGTGGATGCAGGTGCAGATCAAAGTCTTTATTTTACACGTAACTCAACAAACAAAGAAAACGCGGTCTTCACGGGAAAACGAGAAACTGGAATCGTGACATAAAACGAGAGCATGAATCAAGGCATGGAAACAAACAATACAAACTAGATCATCTATCTAACCTATAATACTGAGCGAAGTGCTCAGTAACCGAGGAGTTTAAATAGTGAACATAATCAAATCAAAACCATGGACACCTGGGGCAAATTAAAGACACTTAAACTAAACTAAATGCTCAAGCAGGAAGCGAGCGAACCAAAACAAAGTCACATGACCAGTCAGGAGCCGTGCCACAGGCCCATCTGCTGGCCGTGGTGTAACACTCATGACCAGCTATCACAAAACATAAAAACATCATGTCGTTGATCATTCGGGTAAGGACACACAGTATTAATAATCAAGCATGTGCAAACTTTTGAACTGGTTCATTTATGTAAATTCAGTTATTATTGTGTCTTGTAGACTATATGTAAACATCTGTTACTTGAAATTGTTTATTCAGAGCATTACTAAATAAAAAAAAATTTTTAAAACTTTGAGTCCTCTTATATATATTTATATTTATTGGCACAACTGTACACGCATCGTATGTTCCTATAAATCTGTTTTATTTTCCTGGACATGGCATGCAGAACCTGGAAGTAAGATGCTTCCACACTGAGTGTTGGGTAAAACTCTTTCAAATATAGTTAACATATTTAACCAAAGTCCAGCATCATGTGAGACACATTAAATCTGTTCTGGTCACCCACCATACTATACACTTTTAATGTTTCCTTTCTGTGATCTTCTCTGTATTTACATTTGGTAGAATGACATGGTTACGTTCTGATGTTATGTAAAAGCTTTCCTTATTTAAGAAATTAAGCCCAACATGTGAAATCACACCAGGATTCTTAGCTGGGTATGGATTGTGAGGCTGTTGATGGTGATTGACAGGATCTAGTCAAAGAAGGAAGAACTTTGCTGTTGGGTATATCAGTTCAGTTTTGTCAAGGCTGAGGTGCAAATGATGGATCTTGTTGTCCAGGGAGAGATGTCAGAAAGACTGTCTAATATCTTCTCAGCAACTTGGGAGGTGGATAGATGAAAATGAAATGTTCAATGCCATCAGCATAGTACTGATAAGAAAGAAGGTATTAGACCAGATCACTGAGCCCTGTGAAGAACAAGAGTTGACTAAGGACTGACCCCTGTGGAAGAATGTCAATGTGGCAGGCTCACTGAAAACCAGGTCAGCTCACACCTCCCAATCCCAAGAGTGAAACAAAAGGATCTGGTGATTCTGTGTGACTGGACACATCAAGGAGGATGAGGACAAATCCCTTGTGTAAACTCCCTGTGACTGTAATGAGGGAAGGCATTTTGGTCAATGGTATGAAGACAGAAGGAACCAGACCCCTCAATATAGATTTATTGATCACTAAAGGTAACTGGTGCATATCTTCAGATTGAATGCGTGCATATGCTTCTCCTTGTCTTGACTGAAGGACGCTTGAATGGCTGTTTCTTTCACAAAGTCATCAGAGGTCAGAGGTGAGAAAGACTGTGGAAGTGGGAAGAGGACAGGATAAGAAATAACCTGTACGGAAGTAAGGAAGCAAAGGCAGATAAGCATTACGTGGGTCAGAGATACAGTGAAAGAAGACTGCCTTTGCTATAGCAACAGAAAGAGACGAGCAGGGTCCAATACTTAACAAGATCTGTAGGTGATTCTGGATTTCCTCTGTTTTCTCTCAGCGCTCGAGCATTCTTCTTCCATACCAGAAAATGTCAGAAAGCCAGGAGCTGGAAGGCATTGGGTCTAGCTTACTTGGAGGTGAGACTGATTCACAGACTGATTCCAAGATGTGGCGAGAGCTGTGCAGATGGTAGAAGCGACTTTGATAGCAAACAAATCTGAAAAGAAGGCACTTTGAACTGGTTCATTTGTGTGCATTCACTCATTATTGTGTCTTGTGGACATATGTATGTGTAGGAATGATAGCACAGTTGAAGAGAATGAAGATAACAGTAGCCGTGAAAGTTGGGTAGAGATGGGGTGGCGGTGACTGTGGAGTGGTGGGTCTGAGATTGTTCTCATAAAGGCAATGATCTTTAAGGATGATGAATTCAACAGGAAGGATGATATGTCCATGGAGTGGTGAAAAGCAAACATGACCCCTAAAAGTAATATTTGTTAGCACATGATGCTAGTTATTCTGCCATTATAGCATAATGCAATTTTTTTTAATTCTCAGAGAAAAAGCTTTCTCAAAGAAACAACAACACACCTGCCAAAGCTATTTTAACATCTTTGAGCACTTGGAAAAGGTCATATGAAGAAGCATCATCTTAATTAAAGAAAAACAATATTGTTTTCTTCTTTGGCCTCTCTCACTGTGCTGGTGTTTAAACGATGTGCTTTTTAGTCTCTTAGATCATGCTAGCTTATGATTCTTATTAATGTGTAATGACACAATTAATAGCAATTAATAGCACGGATGGTAAACAGAAAAGCTGCACTTCTACTTCACAAGTTTTCATTCAAATCAAGAAACTTAACACCTCCATCTCTGTTCTGTCCCAGTGTGTAATTTCTCCGTTGATTGGATATACAGTGTATGTATATATCTAGTTTCTTTTAAGGCATTTTTAAAAAATGAATTTTTGAGAATGTACAGTGAGGGAAAAAAAAGTGTTTGATCCACCAGAGGACAACTGGGTGAAAGTGTTGTGGTCAGATGAGACCAAAATGGAGCTCTTTGGCATCAACTCAACTCGCTGTGTTTGGAGGAGGAGGAATGCTGCCTATGACCCCAAGAACACCATCAACACCATCAAACATGGAGGTGGAAACATTATGCTTTGGGGGTATTTTTCTGCTAATTCAATTCAATTCAATTCAATTTTATTTGTATAGCGCTTTTTACAATAGTCATGATCTCAAAGCAGCTTTACAGAAATAAAAACAGGTATAAACAGTCAGAAACAGATAAACAAAGACAAACAGGAACAGATAAACAGAAACAAACAGGTATGAAACAAATGGAATTTATCCCAACTGAGCAAGCCACTGAGTGGCGACGGTGGCAAGGAAAAACTCCCTAAGATGTTTTTTGAGGAAGAAACCTTGAGAGGAACCCGACTCAGAAGGGAACCCATCCTCATCTGGGTAACACAGAATGTGAAGGTAACACAGATAATGTGAAAATGAGAAGTATGTATGGCCTTAGGAGCAGCCGTAGTCCCAGCAGAAGATTTGGGCTCATCCAGAGGCAGAAGGGATCTGGATCTCCAATATCTCCATAAATTCTTGTGGGGCTCGGCAAAGAGAGAGAGAGAGGGAGAAAAACGATTAGGACTGTGAAGTAGTGAGATATAATCTAGTCAGGGTAAGCTTGAGTAAACAAATATGTTTTAAGCCTAGACTTAAACACTGAGACTGTGTCTGAGTCCCGAACACTAATAGGAAGACTGTTCCTAAGGGGACAGGACAACTTCACCGCATCAAAGGGACGATGGACGGGGCCATGTACCGTCAAATCTTGGGTGAGAACCTCCTTCCCTCAGCCAGGGTATTGAAAATTAAAAGTAATTACTAAGTCATTACCAAGTACTAAGTCGTGTTTTGCAGAGGGGTCAAATACTTATTTCCCTCATTAACATGCAAATCAATGTATAACATTTTTGACATGCGTTTTTCTGGATTTTTTTTTGTTGTTATTCTGTCTCTCACTGTTCAAATAAACCTACCACTAAAATTATAGACTGATCATTTCTTTGTTAGATCAGCAGGGGATCAAATACTTTTCCCCCCCACTGTAAGTACAGAGCTCCAATGAAGACCAAATGTAGGAGACTTTTTTCGCTCTATGTAATCAAGTGACACAACTTGCATTAATGCATGAATCTGGAATCTGCCGTGGACGCTAAGATCTTTTTCATAAATTATCTCTTCTAATTTTTTATCTTTTGTTAAAGAGCAGGAGATTTTTGCCATGCTAATTTTTTCCCATTTATACTAGTGGACCCTACACATAGTACTTCCTTTTCTTGCTTTCGTTTAATCTCTTTACTATTGACCTGATCCCACACATTCATTTCATTTTTCATTTAAAAACTCGTACAAATCATGGGCTTGTTTACCACACCCTGATTTCAGTGATTCACTGAAACACACTCACGCACCCCATACATGCACCAGCCTTTGGGTTGATCCCTTGCTATGTGTATCGATAAGCTACAAAACATGGATTTTATTGATTTATTTACTTATTTTTGGCTTCTATTGATCACTTTAAAACGGAACAGAAGACACAAAAAGATCAATATGTTCTAAAGTTGGAACTAATGGTCAATATCAGCATTGTTTTGCCTGTAGTAATCATTTTGATGGCTGATGAAGATGCCATGGTGTGGAGGGCAGAGCTGAGATACTTCATGCTGTGTGGCTATGAAGCAGCTGAGACCATGCGCACGGCACCAATCAGTACAGGACAGAGCAAACCTCCATGCAAAGAGCTGATAGTCTGAAACACACACAACCAAGAACAAATACGTTGGTGCTGCTGAAGAACATGCACATTGTAAATGAGCACAAAATGAGCTCCAATGGAAGATTCAATTCAATTCAATTCAATTTTATTTGTATAGCGCTTTTTACAATAGTCATTGTCTCAAAGCAGCTTTACAGAAATAAAAAACAGGTATAAACAGTCAGAAACATCTAAAGAGAGACAAACAGGAACAGATAAACAGAGACAAACAGGTAGAAAACAAATGGAATTTATCCCAACTGAGCAAGCCACTGAGTGGCGGGCGGGGGTGCGGAAAAACTCCCTAAGATGTTTTTTGAGGAAGAAACCTTGAGAGGAACCCGACTCAGAAGGGAACCCATCCTCATCTGGGTAACACAGATTGTGAATGTAACACAGATAATGTGAAAATGAGAAGTATGTATGGCCTTAGGAGCAGCCGTAGTCCCAGCAGAAGATTTGGGCTCATCCAGAGGCAGAAGGGATCTGGATCTCCAATATCTCCATAAATTCGTGTGGGGCTCGGCAAAAAGAGAGAGACGGAGAAAAACGATTAGGACTGTGAAGTAGTGAGATATAATCTAGTCAGGGTAGGCTTGAGTAAACAAATATGTTTTAAGCCTAGACTTAAACACTGAGACTGTGTCTGAGTCCGACACTAATAGGAAGACTGTTCCATAACTGTGGGGCTCTATAAGCGAAGGCTCTTCCCCCTGCTGTAGCCTTCACTATTCGAGGTACCATCAAATAGCCTGCACCTTTTGATCTGAGTAGGCGTGGCGGATCATATAAAACCAGAAGGTCGCTTAGATATTGTGGTGCGAGCGTGTAGTGCTTTATAGGTTAATAAAAGTATTTTAAACTTAATGCGAAATTTTACGAGGCAATGCAGTATGGATAATATCGGGGTGATGTGGTCATCTTCTAGTTCTAGTAAGGACTCTAGCAGCTGCATTCTGGACTAACTGGAGTTTATTTATATTCCTACTGGAACATCCAGACAGTAAGGCATTACAGTAATCTAATCTAGAGGTGACGAATGTATGAACCAGTATTTCCGCATCATGTAGTGACAATATGTTTCTTATCTTAGAAATATTTCTGAGATGAAAGAAAGCTATCCTAGTAATATTATCTACATGAGCATCAAATGATAGACTGGAGTCAATAATCACTCCGAGGTCTTTAACTGCTGTACATGATGAAACAGAAAGACCATCCAGACTTACTGTGTAGTCAGAAATATTACTTCTAGCTACACGTGGGCCTAATAAAAGTATTTCTGTTTTATCAGAATTAAGTAAAAGGAAGTTAGTTAACATCCAACGTCTAATGTCATTTACACAATCCTCCACTTTACTAAGCTTCTGTCTGAAGATCTAGTGGAAAGCCTTCCCAGAAGAGTAGAGGATATTATAACCTTTATTTATAACCTTTATAACCTGTATTTTGGTAGTAATTCTGGTGCCCATGTACACGTTTTTATAGATATGTATATTAAACTTTCCACTTTTTTTTTTAGCTAAATGTAAAATGTGCACTTATATAACGCTTTTATCCAAAGCGCTTTACACTGATTCATTCATCCATTCACACACACACACCAATGGTAGCAGAGCTGCCATGCAAGGTGCTAGCTTGCCATCAGGAGCAACTTGAGGTTCAGTGTCTTGCCCAAGGACACTCCGGCATGAGGAGTCACGTGGGCCAGGAATCGAACCGCCAACCCTACGATTAGTGGACAACCCGCTCTACCACCTGCGCCACAGCCGCCCCTAGCTGTGTGCCAGACTTGTGTACAGCCATGACTGGCAGCAAGTTAAACACTTTTCTTATCAGGACACAAGAAGAACAACAAACATCACGCGGGCCTGAGTTTGTACTAAAAAAATTACTGAGAGAGCTATCGCGCTATTAATCGAAAGATAAACAACACCATGCTCATCTCCTGTTTGTTAAATCCAGACCACATGTTTCATGGCTAAACACAGTAAATTAAAGCACATACACACACTTGTGTTTCAGAAATTGCAGCACTTTGTCTCAGGCATTTTAACTGTAATTCCTCAAAAGCAGTTCTCTATTAGTTTTTGTCTAGTTCAGTGCCGTTCCCGAGATACAGTGTCATTCTGGACGAACGTTTTAGCTGTAATATGAAAATAACATGCGTGTCAATGTCAAGAAAAAAAATTCCCGCTACTCCCCTGCTGTGGGGGTTTCCTCCGGGTACGCCAGTTTCCTCCCCAAGTCCAAAGACATGCACGGTAGGTTCATTGGCATGTCTAAAGTGTCCGTAGTTTATGAATGGGTGTGTGTGGATGTGTATGTGATGTGCTGTGCGATGGATTGGCACCCTGCCTTCTGCCCCATGCCTCCTGGGATAGGCTCCAGGTTTCCTGCGACCATGAAGGATAAGCGGTATAGAAGACGGATGGATGGATGGATATGCGCAATGTGCAAATGACATGCATGTCATTGTAAAACGTCGCATGTGGCACAATTCCCAGTTATTGGGGCCAGGATCAAACATACAGCGAGTCACCGAAGTAAACCCAACCCACCCTCTTTAACCAACGAAGTTATGTGAACGTATTTCTTCACTTTAACTCCCATTGTCCAGACACGTTTTTGGATATTGGATATTCAAGAATGAAACGTAAAGTAGTAGATTGTAAAACATAATGGTTTGAGTTGAAGATTAACCACTTCAAATGGGTGACAGTGTAGTTCCTGACATCTGAACGCAGTGAAGCAGACAAGCAAGAACAACCCCAGACATAACAACATATCCTCTGAAATGATCTCTCCCGTGGGCCGAGCACCTGTGAAACTTTTTTCAATTCACACACACAACTGTTTTGTTGTTTGCCTTTATCTGCCGTTACGCTCGTCACAGTGCTTAAGTAAAGGGACATCTCTTTCCTGCGCTTGTCTTTATGATTTTGAACAGAAAAAGAAACATCGTGAAAAGAAACGGCATCACCATGACTGGGTACTATGCAATTATGCAAAACTGAGTATATTCGAGGGTTGGATTTTAATATTAATACCATAGTACAGTTCTCAAATCTGATTTGTCAGGTCAGGTTTGTTTCTATAGTAACAGCTCGTGTGTATGGTGGGTGCTCCATACAATCAGTCCGTATAAGATTTTACAGAGGGGTTTTTTTGTGATTTTGTTGTGGCTTTTTCAAAATTCGGGATGCAACTTGCGGCGTTTTTTGTGCTTATTTTGAGGAAAACTACTCGAATCGGTGAAATCTCAATGGCACAAAATCTCCTTTTGCTCTAGGTTATAACTTTGGTGGTAAATGAGAACTTTTGACTGTACTCATGTTTGATGTACAGGATTCGAAGAGGACTTTGACTGAATGCGCGTTGTGATGATGTCCCATGACACATCTTGGCCCAAATCTGTTGAAAATCGTAAAAAAAAAAAAATTGGTGGAGTTGGCTTGATTTTGCGTGCCACTTCACGTCGTGCGTGGATTATTTTCATATCACAGCCTGCTGTCTGTTATTCTTTACACATACACATTTTAAATTATAACATGGTACAGTGAGGGAAAAAAGTATTTGCTGATTTTGTACGTTTGCCCACTGATAAAGAAATGATCAGTCTATAATTTTAATGGTAGGTTTATTTGAACAGTGAGAGACAGAATAACAATAAAAAAATCCAGAAAAACGCATGACAAAAATGTTATAAATTGATTTGCATTGTAATAGAAAAAGTATTGACCCCTCTCAATCATAAATTTTAGCATGTATACATAACTAGTGAGATTGACAAACTCTTAAGGGAGTACAACTAATCTCAGCTTATTTTATACTAACAATCAATCAATCAATTCCAAACTCTCCACCATGGCAACCAAACTCTCCAAGATGTCAGGACAAGATTGTAACCTACACAAGTCTGGAATGGGCTACAAGCCATTCCAAGCAGCTTGGTGAGAAGGTGACAACAGTTGGTGCGATTATTCACAAATGGAAGAAACACAAAGAACTGTCAATCTCCTCGGCTGGGCTCCATGCAAGATCTCAGTGGAGCTGCAATGATCATGAGAACAGTGAGGAATCAGAGAACTACGGGAGGATCTTGTCAATGATCTCAAGGCAGCTGGGCCATAGACACCAAGAAAACAATTGGTAACAACTACTGTGAGACTGAAATCTGCAGCCCTGCAAGGTCCACCTGCTTAAAGAAACATATACATGCATCTGAAGTTTGCCAATGAACATCTGATGATTCAGAGGCAACTGGGTGAAAGTGTTGTGGTCAGATGAGACAAAAATGGACTCTTTGGCATCAACTCAACTCGTCGTGTTTGGAGGAGGAGGAATGTCTATACCCCAAAACACCATCCCCACCAAAACATGGAGGTGGAAACATTATGTTTGGGGTGTTTTTCTGCTAGGCAAACAACTCACTGCATCAAAGGGACGATGGCGGTGCACCATCAAATCTTGGGAGAACCTCCTTCCCTCAGCAGGGCATTGAAAATGGGTGGATGGGTATCAGCATGACAATGACCCAAAACACCGCCAAGGCAACAAAGGAGTGGATCACAGAGGCCCTGCTGATTGGTGGCCTAGCTAGTTTCCCAACTGAACAATAGAAAGATCAGTGGAGAAGTTTAATGGTAGAGTGGCCAAACATCAGCCTCGAAACCTTAATGACTTGGAGAAGATCTGCAAAGAGGAGTGGGACAAAATCCCTCATGAGCTGTGTGCAAACTACAAGAAATGTCTGACCTCTGTGATTGCCAACAAGGGTTTTGCCACCAAGTACTAAGTCATGTTTTGCATGTTGTACTAAGTCATGTTTTCCCTCATTAAAATGCAAATCAATTTATAACAGAATAACAACAAGAAAATCCAGAAAAATTCATTTCAAAAATTTCTCCCACTGTTCAATTAAATCTACCATTAAAATTATAGACTGATCATTTCTTTGTCAGTGGGCAAACGTACAAAATCAGGGGATCAAATACTTTTTTCCCTCACTGTATGTTGGTAGACTGCATTAGCCATTGCCATAATACTCACATGTGTAGTGCTATACATAACAGAATCATATGTATTTTCATGTTCTGCTTATAAACACAGAATTTTTTTAAACTAATAAATTTAGTGGATAGCTATCTGTGTAACTTGACTACTTTGCGTATTTGAGTAATACTGGAAAAGTGAGTCTCATAACCTTAAGCGATGAAAACTTAATTATGCAGATGTTTTGTGCGTGAATATAACGGTATCCTGGTATAACGTGTTATTAAAGGGAATTGTGACATACCTCGGCATTTGTGTCCGATCTGCATTGTTTGGAAAAGTTCCCGTCTATAGACAAAATATATATCACAGTCTGGAGAAGGAACAAAACATGCTCTCACAGCACTGTGTAAAGAATGACATCCTCCTTTTATTCCTCTCTCTTTGGCTTGCCAGCTGTGAAATCTTAACTTGATAAGTGTGACAGTCCAGCTGTGGACGCTTGACTACGGCTGCGTCTTATACGGCGTGTGTATTCGGATGAACGGATGCTGTACCATGTTATTTCACACCAAATTCCTGGTAAAGTATATTTTTCCTGCAGTCTCGCAGTTGAACATTATTTTTAAAAGAGCCCTCGTGTGATCAAGGAAAAGTCGCCCTCTTTTCATAGACTTGAACGCAAAATGATATTTAATATTTTATCCACTAAAATATTTCATTTTAAATATTAAAATGCCTGAGAATAAATTCGCTAGGACTCCAGAAGAGTTCAGCTTGGCCAAGAATTTTACTGGACTTGAATCAGACTTCTGAAGAATGTATATAAATATGAAAACAAAGGGGTAAGATGGATTGGAGAAAAAGGTCAAATTGAGGAATATTACATTATTATGAAGTGAGGTTTCTGTAATATCATTTGACTTCTATTTAATGCCTTCTACCTGCAGAATGCAATCTCAAATTGTTGAGATGTCTGAGTGTTTTGTCTGTATGTATTATTCATTTTATTTCTTTGTAAAGATACACAGCCTTGTATGCAAAGGCTATAAAGTGTCAATGAGTGTGTGACAGGCATTATACATAGAAAAGCCACCACTATCATTATCATCATCATCATCATCATCATAATCATCATCATTAGCACTTTCCACTTTCTGTCAAGACCTTTGCAAGAAATGTTAATACACCTTGATCCCAGATGGACTATTTCCAGACAGGGGGATGAAGGGGGTGGGGTGCATGGGGGAGCTGAAGAGATGGGGAGATTGAGAGTAAAAGACCTTTGTGCCACTGGGCCTCACTTTCTTGCTGAGGTTCTTTTAAGAATGTCGAGTGAAAGCTCACACAAGACAAGACCATTATAAGGTGGAAAAGAAAAAGATTGGTCTGAAAGAGATTCAGAGTTCCTGACCAGGTAGAACATCCTATAAAAATGTATGAGCAACAAGATGACATTCTTAACCACATGCAGGAACAGGAACAAACACTTACTATATCACTATGTTTAGATTATAGAGTGCTAGATAGCTAATAAAATCATTCTGTACAAAGCTCTGTGATGTGCTTTGGCTCCTTGCAACTCCACAATGTTGTCTATGGATATACTATAAAGATTCCAAAGCACTAACGTGTAATGTTAGCTTGCGTATATTACCTGGTACATTACTCAGAGTGTCAGTAACTGACTTAGTTAACCTGTATTTTCTACAAGAATTAACTGGCTATGCTAGATTGGAGTATTTATCTCATGATGTTCAGCTTGACTTTCTGATGCGTCGTGTAAATCGAGTAACCAACATTATACATAATGTAGAGTTCCCCATTCAGCCACAAGGGCATTAGTGAGGTTAGGCACTGATGTTTGGCAAAGAGGCCTGGGGTGCCCAAAGCTGTTCAGTGAAGTTGAGGTCAGGATTTTGTGCAGGACACTCGAGTTCTTCTACTCCAACCTTGGCAAATTACGTCTTCATGGAGCTCACTTTATGCACAGGTGCATTGTCATGCTGGAACACGTTTGGGGCCCCTTAGTTTCCTTGAAGGGAAATCTTAATTCTACAGCATAAAAAGATATTTTATACAATTGTGTGCTTCCAACTTTGTGGCAGCATACTGTATGCCATATGTCTACTCTTGACTTGAGCCCTGGGTTTCACCTGTAAATACTGCATTTGTTGTTAAAAAAGAAAAACCAACATGAAGACCAGTGAGTCGTCTATTGAAGAAAACATTTTGAAGGGAAAATCTATCAGAGCACACGCATTGGGCATAGACAATACAACAAATTGGAATGTCCTAAAAAAAAATAGCACCAACAACCAGATATGGAACGGGTCGGCCAAAAGAAAAAAAAAGCAGTTGATGACAAACACTGTGAGAGCTGTGAAGAAAAAGCCCCAAGACAACAGTCAGTGACATCTCCAACAACTTCCACAGGGCAGTGGTGAAGGTATCACAATCCGCCGTTCGAAGAAGATTTCAAGAGCGGAAATATAGAGGTCATAGTACAAGATGCGAACCAGTCATCAGCAGTAAGAATCAGAAATCCAGATTGGAATTCGCAAAGAAATACAGAGATGAGCTACAAAAGTTCTGTAACCAAGATTACCCTCTACCAAAGTGATGGAATAGTCAAAGTGTGGAGAAGGAAAGGATCTGCTCATGGTCCAGAACATACAAGCTCATCTGTGAAACATGGTGGGAGTAGTGTCATGGCTTGGGCTTGCATGACTGGAAACAGACTTCTGGAACAGGCTCACTAATCTTTACTGATAATGTGATGTTTTCAGCAGAATGAGTGCATAAATCTACAGGAACATTTTGACTTCCAACTTACAGATGAATGCATCGGGAGGAACTTTATGATGCAGCAAGACAATGATCTAAAACACACTGCCAACGTCATGGGGGGGTTAAGTCAATCACCAGACCGTAATCCAGTTGAGCACAATTTCACCTCCTGAAGAGGAGACCGAAGAGAGAAACCACCTGAAACAAACAACAGCTGAAAGAAGCCACAGAACAAGCCTGAAAAAGCAACACAAAGGAAGAATGTGACTGTGTGATGATGTCAGTGAGTCTCAGGCTTCATGTACTTATTGCACACAAGGGATACATTATGCAACCAAATATTATCTGTTGTTAAGACTGTCCCATAAAGGAGGCGCGGACAGAAGCAAGTGCAGGTTAGGCGCTTTAATACAAAAACAAAAGTCCAAAGGGTAATGCAAAAACCCACATCTTTAAACAGAGGTTAGGCGATCAGGTAACCAGACAAAACAAAGCTAGGCAGAGACACGAGGTTGTAAACAAGTACAAAGTCAACACCAGGAAAACAAACACAATCTCACGGCTTGGTATAGAAAGAGAACAAGTCAACTGAGCGTATACTTCACAAATACAACAGGTGTGTGTGATTAGAACTCCGGGGAAGGTGAACGTGTGTGGGTGGGAAGTCGATTCCTCTTTGGCCATGTTTGTAGTTGGTGGTGCATTCTGGGAAATGGAGTCACTGGTTTGCTGTGATATGACACTATCTGTTCACCCGCTCACCTAAAGATTGGGTGGTTTGTCACCAAAAGGTGCCATGTTCTAAG
The DNA here is from genome assembly GCA_012411365.1 of Ameiurus melas. NCBI lineage: Eukaryota > Metazoa > Chordata > Actinopteri > Siluriformes > Ictaluridae > Ameiurus > Ameiurus melas. The sequence goes on from CM022762.1 coordinate 29,514,357, forward strand.
TTGTTTAACACATCTAGATGTAAATATCCGTCAGTGAAACCGGAAATTCTGATCTATCATTTCATATTAATTTTTTTTAAATCTCAAACACAAATGTCCAGTGTATACTGACAACAATAGAATTGGTCTTGCAGCTCCAGTACTTTTGTAGGTTTCATGTGTAAAAAAGTGGGGAGGAGAAAAAGATAAGCCACCAATAAAGGCCTTGTAAGAGCCAAATGAAGTGTGTCCCAGAGTCTAAATGAGATGTCAATGTATAAATAAAACGAATAACTATGTGATTCAGAATAAATAAATGAATGAATTAATAAATTAATTAATTAATAAAGAGAAAAATAATTTATTATTATTATTTTTTAAAGCTGACCTTTTAATTTAGGCCACACCCACTTTGGGCTTACATCTAAATACAGTTATGAATGTTTGAAGCACTAAATAGATACAGATTATGGCAATGTGTCATGGCGTAGAAGCTCGTATTCTTTCTCCTCTTACATTCATCACATATTAATGAATATTTCTCAGATTCTATCAAAACAGACGCTGCTATATTTGAATTTGAATAAAATAAGTAAATCAATAATGTATAGTAGGTCATGTGAACTGATTTGGTGCATTTGTAAGAAAGATGGAAAGATTCTTATTGCTGTCTCAGTGAGGGTAAAAGGAAGCGGTGCAAAGCATTAACATAGGCAGAATTTTTCCTCTTTGTTTTTATTTTTGTATGTTGATGTGTGTGTCTGCGTGTGTGTGCGTGCACTAGATATGCTCATGCGTATCCACACATCTTCCTTCAAACGAGCTGTATTCGCTCAGCTGCCTGTTGGAGAATTACTTTTTTTTTTCCCCTGAAGCCTTTAAAAGATGTGGGAACGTGAAGGCTAAATGAGGTGCTTTTCATCTCAGGGAATAATAAGTCTGCAGGGAAGTGATATCAACACTCTACTTCAGATAAAAGCATCCTATCTGTCAAAAAATGATCAGGACTGGATGCATGTTCATACTTTACTTCTTCCTGAAGAGGTTTTAGTCAGTGTTGATAGTAGTCAAGTCCTGTATTACACTGAATTAGCCTGATGTTGGACTTTGATCCCTTTTCTCACCTTATTATTGGGTTTGCAAAAAATAACAATGAAAAAAATGTCACAGCTTTGTGTAACTGTCCCATAACAGAAAATGGTACTGTTTATTTATCGTTCCTGTGTGAATTCATGCTGAGCTTATAAAAATGAATAACTACTAACCAAATGAGATGCATGGCCACGCCTTCTGGTATGTGAAATAAGGAGATCAATGGGGAATAGTAATATGGTATGGCATATCATTAAAAGTGAAGTAAACTAGCACAGAAAAATGCGTGCAATGCTACTGGGTAGCACTGGTTGATTTTATGCCTTCAGGAAGATTGTGAGCATTTCTCAATTTCTTGGCCACTGCTTTTGCAGTGGTTTTTGGTGATCAGCCTAAGAGACAGAGTGTCTCTCTTTTATGGTCCATCCCATATGCCTGTTGCACGCAGAGAGAATGAACAAAGCCTGGTGGCGATTCTTTTGATGGTTCATGGGGGATTTGTATTTTCAGTTGCTGTAAAGTACTTTAATAAAAGTCATCATTATAGAAATCTGTTCTCCCTCTCGTATTCCTGAAATAATACACAGTTGTATAATTTTTGTATTTTCAATTTCAGTTCATCATCTTGCATCGGAGGTTTAAGGGACTCCAGTAACAGGGGGAGATCGCACTCTGGTCTCTTGGGGTATTGCAGATTACAGAGGCTCCTGGCCCTTTTTTAGAAAGGTTGTGATAAACGTCCGAGCTCCAAGAGGGATGTCACACTACCCCCAGTCATTGAAGAAGGTGTGCTCTGTGATTTCCTTTCACCAAAGGGGGACTAGTCCCAAGCAGACTCCTTTTGTCAGGAAGGCCACGGCGATTCAAGAATCATCAGCAGGCTAGAGTCTGTTCCTCTTGCTGAGATGTCAAACAGAACTCGGTTTGATATTTGTTCTCGAGTCTCAGGTTGATCACTCACTTCTTAAAGTATCTTAGTTAGACCAAGCCCTGGGGAACTACCACTGCTGCTGCTGTCAGCAGTCCAAGCATCCTCAGCAGGAGCTGGTATTGCACATATCTAACTGCCAGGTGAAATAATGTCTGCCACACACATGGCTAGCATTCTCAATAAATCTCCATGCTGATGAGTTTTGTGGTCTGTTCTGACGTTAGGCAGCTCTTCGTAAGTCAAGAATGTAGGTGAGACGGGGCACAGGTCAGCTAGTCATCCAAAATCAGCATTGATATCATCAAGGCCTTGAGCCCCGAGAACGTTGAGTGCTGACAGTGGAACTAAAGGTGTATCTCTTGTATTGTTATCAGGACCCATTGATCCAAAAGGACCTCGCCCAAAGGGTGAATGAGAGGCGCTCAGGTGTCTCCTGAAGTCCATTAATGACATCTCAGTTTGTATTCCTAGTTGTTGATATGACAGCAATGAAGTGAAGAATCTTTAGGCTGCTTTCACACACAGGCAGTTTTTTCTCAATCTGCAGAACACATTTTACATCCAGTCCTAAGGGAATTGGCCACAAGGTGTGCAGAATGCAGACGCTTTTAAAAACCGCTGCTATCTGTGATTTTTCCTCACACTCTTTTAAAACTGAAATTTTTTCCTCCTGATTGGATCGCTGGGGAGAAAAACAAACTTGGATGATTGAGTGCCTGTGAAAAAATATATGAAACAAAAGACATGACATGTTGCTAATGTTTTAACTTTACAGCGGGGGAAATAAATATTGGACGCATGAACATTTTTTGCAGTAAATATATTTACAATGAGGCTATTAAATTTTCACCAGACATCAGTATTAACTGATGAAATCTGGAAATATAAAATTCACAACATTAAATCCATAAATAAAGTTACATATAATAAAGTTGAATGTCACAGGAAATAAGAATTGAACACGTTAAGATAAAGCAGTTCTCCAAGGCAAGGTAAGGTAAAGAACCAGCAGAAATCCGTAAGTAATTATACCTCCTATCTGTGCAAATTATATCAGCTGGGTTAGTAAATTGATGGTCTATAAAAACGCTTTTGATTACCAAGGTGTTACACAAGAAACATCTTATGATCGTTAAAGGCAAAGAGCTTCACAACCTTATTGTTGCAAAACATTTTGATGGAATCAGATAAAGATGTATATCAAAACTTCTGAATCATCCAGTAAGCACCATTGGGGCCATTATCTGCAAGTGGAAGCAACATCTCTCCGTCATCAACCGGGCAACGCACAGGAGCTCCTCGCAAGATTTCTGACCAGGGAGACAGAAGAATAGTCAGAAGAGTAGTCCAAGAGCCAAGGACCACACGGAAAGAACTCCAGAAACACTTGGAGGCAGCAGGTATCATCACCACAGAGACAACAATAGGCAATGCACTCCACTGCTAATGCTCACCATGCAAGACTCCATTACTAAAGAAAAGGCATGTGGAAGCTTGTTTAAAGTTTGCTACAACTCATTTGGACCAGCCTATGAAATACTGGGAGAGTGGAGTCAGACGAAAACAAAATTGAACTTTTTGGCTGTCACACTACGCACCATGTTTGGAGAAGAAATGGCACTGCACGTCACCCTAAAAACATTATACCAGCAGTGAAGTTTGGAGTTTGAAGCATCATGGTGTGAGGCTGTTTGGAAATATATTTACAGAAAAAATGTTGATGCATTCAATACTTATTTCCCCCGCTCACTGTGGGAAGCAACCTCACACGTGACCGGTATCTGAAGCTTGTGTAAAATCAAGTCTATTTATAGTCTTGCCATGATCAAGTGATGTGGCAATTAAGTATGTTGAGTAAAATAAAAGCGGTACCTGTGAACTGTGCCATCAACCTCTATTATCTTAAGTGAAGATGCAATTCACAGTAAATGCCCCAGTATAACAAAGCTACACAATGTCTTGTTCCCTTTCAAAGGGAACCCTACGTTGTATGAGCTCTACGCTGTGGGAATGAGAATGTGGTGAGACCGCACGCCTCAAAAGCTATTGAGATTGCATCCACTATCCAATTAGAGATGCACTGCTTCAACACAGCATCACTTCTCCTGTCGCTGTCAAAGCAGACCGGCAGCTGCTCTGACTTACTCCACTGGCCAGAACACTGGACATATGAACACAACCAGTTCTGCTTGGCCGAACCTCTGCCATTCAGACTCCAGCACTTGAGTATGGAGCCTCCAACCCCTGGGCCTCAGCCCAGATGTCTTCCACCACATTCGGGTTGCCTGGTATGCACATTGCACTCACTGACAAGAACTCTCCCAGAGAAGAATTAGTTGCACCTGCCTGAACAGGAGGCGTGAACATAACCCTCCCTGCTGGTTGATATATGAGACCACTGCTGTGTTGTCTGTTACAACTAAGACATAGTGACCTCTTAATTAAGGAAGATAGAATTTCAGTGCTAGAAATATGGCCCACGTTTCTAGATGATTTGTATGCCACTCCAGATGAGGGCCACTCCAAAGATCATGAGCTGGACAGCTGTCTAAAACCACACCCCAGCCCGTGAGGGAGGTGTCTGTCATTATCGTCTTGTGATAAGGAGACGCCCCTAGAGTGTGACCCAAGATTAGAATCCGGGGACACCTCCAAAATCTCAGAGCACGTAGGCATTGCCACATAACACTGATTACTCTCAGCGGTTTCATCCTGAATCGAGCTCAGAATTGGAGCCCTTTTCTACAAAAGACAGAAACCATGGAGACACATTGGCAGTAGTTTCCACGTTGCTAGATGGTCTTTCAGTTGTGTTAATTTTCTGCATTCTATTGGAGGGAAAGCATCAGATTGTCAAGGAAAGGTCGCTGACCAAAGAACACTGAAAACTTGGGAAAGCCTTGGCTAAGGGAAGCCCTACAGTTGTACTGGGGGATAACTGCCCTAACAACATCATGTCCCCTGATGTGTCCCTCCGTGGCACCTCAGGAACGCTCCTTCATTGTCTGCTTGGTCTTTATGACCATTCTCATATAAGGCCTATTATCAGGCTGTGACTGTGGCCGTTCGTTTCCCCTGGCTCTCCCCGGGGGAAGCAGGCTGCCACACTTGCCTTCTGTGCCTCTCTCGCAATAGCGCTCGCCCAGACTTCACTCAACACGACGGGGAAAGAACTGGCTGAATGCTGCCGTATGTTAAGCTCACTCAGCTCACTCTACTTGGTAGGCCTGCAATACTGCCATTCTATGCAGTGACCTACAAGCAATACCCACCGCTGCATAGGCCTTGCCCACCAGGGCCGAGGTGGCCTTACAAGCCGGCCCCCCTAAATTACCGGCCGTAAATGGAGTGAGATAGCTCACAAGCGCCTCCTCCACCTTCAGCATAGCTAAATAGCCACGCCATTTATTCCCCACTAAGGCTGAATATTCCAACATCACAGGGTTATTAATATGGTTTATGTATGGTTTTTCCTCAGAAGCGTGATGTGTCATGCACTTCTAGATAAAAGGAAGGATGTTTTCTGTGGTGTGAGGGAGATTTATTTTCACTGGGGAGAAAAAAGCTCATCCAGCCTTAGTAATCACTTCAAGCAGCTCTTTATACGTTTGAGAGCTGCTCTCCATTTCTGGCACACCCTTCTGACTCCACAGAATCATTTTTTTTTTGGCTTTCCATAGCAGAAGTAGGGGTCGCAACGTGAGCTCCAAAATCCATTGGAGAGCCGGACCCAGAAGACAGAGCAAGAGATAAAGCTCCTCTTCCAGATCCACACGAGATCCCCGGGACCTGAGAACCCCAGATCCGCAAGGCTCTGAAACCCAACTCCCTTTGGCTGAGAAGAGTGCGAGCCACGAGCAGAGCTGCCTAAATTGTAAGACATTCACAATGCGCACAGTCAGACCTCTCGTGGGTAGCCCTGGCATGCTCCAACCCTAAACACTTCACACAGAAAATGTGTCCGTCCTCCCCGTGATGAAACAGGAGCAAGGCATAACACACTTCCTGCATTCTCTCTCACTCATACGTTCATACGTCTCACTCATACGTCTCTCTTTTTTTTTAGTACAGAAAAGTAAAGAGATTTTTCTTTCTTTGTTTTGTCAAAAGATAGAGAGTAAATGAGGAGTCTTTTTGCTGGCGTTACACAAACGACCGACATGCAGTCTCACTGAAGATAATAAGGCTGATCACAGGTGCCGTTTTATATCACGCTTTATATCACGCACTTAATTGCCACTTTACCTGATCACGGTAGGCCTATAAATAGCATGATGCTACACAAGCTTCAGATATTGGTCATGTGCGAGGGCACTTCTCACAGTGTGGAGTTCATGCAACGTTGAGTTACCTTTGAAGGGGAACACTTATTACGGGGTTAATTAAGATTGTTCTCTGTTCAATTAGTCACTTGCAAATGGTTTATTCACTATTAATTATTCATAAGCTTTTTCACTGGTTCATAACTGCGGATCTCCTATGTGAAAAATGCCTAATAAATGCATTATTAATTGTTATAAATTATTAAATGCCCTCATTATGTAAATTATTGCACAGGAATTAATAATCTAAATCTTGTTAATATACTAGTACGTTCTATAGGTTACTGGTTGCAAGAAGTGATTTCTGCAGACTTGTGAAGTCATAAATACGGCAACACATATCTCATATTCTGGTATTCATTGCAAATTCAATCTTTAAATTAAAATTTTGATGCTGTTTTTTTTAACCTTTTATAGTGGGCTTTTTTCATCAGAGATAAGACTAATTTTCGTATTATGGTTGTAATAGGAAAAATAATTGTATTCTTCAATAATAAGTTTTTAAAAATGGAAAAGTTAAAGTGCTTTAATTCATTAATTTATTTATTTATTATTCAAAATTCAGAAGTATCAATACTCTAAAGCAAAAAAGAATGAAGTAAATTTCCCAGTGACTTTGACTTTGAAATCCAATACAGAAGGGAAATGCCTAAAAAACTATTTAAAATAATAATAATAATTGCTTGTAAATTAGACATAAATGACTACAGTGCCAGTTTGTCACTCTGCTCTTGTAGTCATTAGTGCAGGGCTGGGGGATGGACGCTGCACTCTGACAGAGGCGAGAACAAAAGAAAGACACTTGTCTTATGAAGTAAAAAGGAATTTTGTAATTGGATCACTAGAGAAAATAGAAAATAGCATCAGATGAGGCTCGAGTCGCCTTCCACTCGATCACTCTGTCACCAAGAGGCTCGTAATGTGATTGTAAATATTCCAATCCAATATATATCCCAATAATTCCCATCGCAATGCATGTTTAAAATTTATTCTTGCACCTTTTCTCCACTGATATTTGTCTCCAAATATCTATCACCTGATACTGACTCTATCACCTGATACTGTTAATATACTCTTCAGTGCATTAAATAATTTCACGTGCTCATCATAATTATGGTGTCTTTATAATCCTCTAACACCCCTGTATTAGAACAATGTGCATATTAACCAACACTGATGTACTGAAAATAACACTGTATGTGGCATACTGCTGTATGCTATTTACTACTTTTTTAACCGAATAAAGAATGAGCAACCATTGACCACTGAAAGTGTCTTTCCAGTCACTGTGATGATGAAACTCAAAATTGTTTCCCTTAACAACATGAAGGGACTTCAATTCCACATAATTCCAGTATCACATGAAGTGAAGAATCAGTTTGTTTGTTTGTTTTTTTTGAGAAATGTTACTTTGCAGTTTGAGACCACACTTGATGTTAAAAAAGATAAAACAACATGAAGATCAGAGAGCTGTCTGTGGGAGAAAAGACAAGCCATTGTAAGAAAATGAAATTCAGGTCTGTTGTCTCATATTCTTCTTCTGATCTCAAACCCAAACTTTCCAATATTTTCTGAGAGGTTTGTATAACGAGAATTTGCTTTCCCTTTATAATTTTAAGTGCATTCATTGGGGAACAGTTTTTGTTTCAATAAAAGCATCTAACTGTATATATGTGGCCGAATTACAATGCATTATACCACAGTGCTGTTGAATTCTCCAATCCAGTCAGGTCCGAAAGTTTTAATGGTCTGTAATAGCATGAATATTGAAGTTCTCTTTGAAGGGGAACTCTACGTTGTGTGAGATTCACTCTGTGGGAAGCGCCCCTGCGCGTGGCCGGTATCTGAAGTCTGTGTAAAATCATGCCTATGGTCAGGTGACGTGGCATAACGTGCGTTGTTTACAATGCCATATGTCATTTTTTTGTTTTGGTTCGTGTCTTGTCTCCTTCATTGTCTTGTCATTGGTACTCTCCCTAATGTGTCATGATTACTCTCACCTGTGTTCAGTTTGCCCTTGATTAGTTTGTGTATTTAAAGACCTTGTAGTTCCTTGTTCATTGCAAAACATGCTCTCTGAGTCATTGTGTAAAATTCTATACTAAGTCGTTTATTAGTATTCATCTTTCTGTTTGTTTGTTTTTTTTTTTGCTCTTGCCTAGTCTAGTTCACGTTGTTAGTCCATCACCTAACCCTTGTCTGTATCTCGACTCTGGCCATGGATGGTTTTGTTTGTTACCTTTAAATAAAATCACTGGCTACCTGCATTTGCATCCTCAACTGTTGTCTGACAAAAATAAATCCATTTTGAGTGGTTGCATCGCTACATTATACCACCTGTTACTTGTTTTCCTACAAAAGCACAAAGTGTTATTTTCTTACTTTTCAAGCCACTTCAGCTGAATGATTTGGATCCATAAAAAATTATATTTTATATTTATCAATGTCTCCTTCAGAAACCATCAACAGAAATTATTAAATGTAATTGTTTTTGATGTAATTGAGTTTTGATGCCGTATTTTCACATTGTCCACTTTTGGCACATAGTAGCTCTTTGGTTCTCTGTCCTTATCACATCTTTATCCTTATCAAACATTAATACAGTTTCTCAAAGGCTGTCCTCCAAACAAGATCCCAACATCAGAAATCAAACTGAAACATAACGTTTCACACAGTGCTTCAGTGATTGGATTGTGTTACAGTAATAGGACAGACAACAGATTGTGTGGATGCGAGGTTCAAAATTAGAGGGAGGTTGTGGAAAATTAAGCTCATGGAAAATAGTAAGAAATCAGAGTACGTTGGTTTATATATGCTATATACATACTCTCCTGATTGTCCTGTTGCTTGAAGGCAGGTGATAGTAATCAGAGAATGTGATTGTAGGCAGAGTTTTTCACAGATTGGTGAACTGCCCATCTTTATTTCTGTCTCTGTAAGATACTCTTTTTATACCCGATCACCATATTGACCTGTTGGTAATTAGTTGCGAAATGTTCCTTGAGCTGTTTCTTTTTAGTAACACTTACTTTTCCAGCCTTTTGTTGCGCCAGTCCCAACTTTTTTGATGCATGGTGTGGCCATCAAATTAAAAATTGCCTTATTTTTTCCCTTAAAACGGTGTATTTCGTACTGGTACGTTAGCGTGTAGTCAATCATGAGCAAAATGTGACCATGAAGAAGTTTGCATTAAGGATGTCTCGTTAATGATCTGTTCTACAGTATAATGACTGTAGCAGCAGGGATGGCCCTAACACATCAAAATGTATTTGAACCATAAAATAAAACAACATATAAATATATCAAAATCAAATATATTTTTTTGTACTTTAATAGTCTTTAATCGTTTTATTTTTCCATGAAATGGCAGAAACAACCTTACACAAGTTTAATACCTGCCCTTCGGTCATATTCATTTGCACAAACACACTATGCATGCTAAATTTAATTACACTGACATTGCCCTTATAAACGTTTCCTTTGTGCGTGTTTGCAAGTTGACAAATCAGGACAGAAAAAGACAGTCAGAGAGGAGAATGGAGGGGCAAAACAAGGACCTGGAGACAACAACAAAAAAGGCAGAGAGAAATGAAATGGAGAGAGACAGAGAGATTGAGAGGCAGAGAAAAAAGAAGTTATGGTCGAGAGATTGAGTGAGAGATATGAGAGAAGCCAGGTCGTGTCATGCTCTTGGGAAACTTGTGACCCTGAAGCTTCACAAACATTCTCTCTCTCTCTCTCTCTCTCTCTCTCTCTCACACACACACAACACACACACACACACACACACACACACACACACATCTTTGGCATCCCACAGTTCCCTTCTACAGCACACTTTAGTGTAACACACTTTTCAGAACACGATTATGTAGGGATATGCAATCATGTTATGCTATTATGAAGTCAGCTACAATCATACACAGTTGAAATACCACCAGGCAACAAGATCATGGCACCTTTCAAAATATGAATAATGTGCAGTATTAGTGTGTGTACACCATTTTCTTTTTCTTTTTTTCGGAGACTAAAAGTAAAATCACAGAGTGCAGTCTATGTAAAACGTGTGCATGTAAAGTAAGACAAATTGCCAGAGCATCAAAAAGTATACGAGGTATCAGGTTGCAGGTGCTAAGAAAAGAAAAGAGCATTGCAACAGCAGACACTGGCAGAAACATGTGTAGAATCCCCTCCAGGTTGAAGGCATCACACCGGATGACTGACCGCTTTCAAAACAATGAAAACATTGCCTTTCCATGCTCTGTTGTACAGCCGGATCATCGGTCTATACCTACAAACTGTCCAACAGACCTTTCCCAGATAAGCAGTTGGCATGCTGTTAGCTGTGAGTTTCTTTTTGCAGAGCAGTAGAGTGTTAGCAGCCAAGGTAATGTTATGACTCTTTCTCATCAGAGTAGAGTGTTTCTCCATTTCATCTCTCAAACGCACAAAATAGTTGGTCTTTTTCAATAAGTGATGCGTGTTTTGTTTGTAGATGGCATTTAAGCTTGCTAGGAACCATTGCATGGTTAGAGAGCTTTTCTCCAAAGACTAAGTGTAAGGGTGTGCTGCTGAGGGATCCCCAGTCAAAATGAACCCATATGACCAATAACTGTCACTGTATTGTCTCGAGCCCACTGTTTTTGCTTTCTTTCTTATATTTCCACTGCCGGAGGGTTCTGGTTCAGAGTTGGTACTTTTTCTTTTCAAGAATTTTTCTGTGTATTCTGTAGATCTTAGTAGCATGGCCACTCGTATGTGTGAAATCCATATATGGTTAAAAAAAAAAAAAAGAAAGTCACATAGCAACGTCTGTAAACTAGAAGATAGAATGTTCCTGTAAACTTCTGAATTCATTTAGCTGCTACCATGATGAGTTACATTATCAATAAAGATTAGTGAGTCTGTTCCAGATGCAGCAATGCAAGCCCAAGTCATGACACTACCTCCATCTTGTTTCACAGTTGAGCTTTTATGTTTTGGATCATTAGTAGATCCTTTCTTTCTCCACACTTTGGCCTTTCCATCACTTTGGTAGAGGTTCATCTTGGTTCCAGAACTTTTGCGTCAGACAAGTGGTTGGATCTTGTGATACAGCCTCTATATTTCTTCTCTCAAAGACGTCTTCAAACGGTGACTTGTGATATCTTTCATTAATGCCTTGTGGAGGTTGTTGGTGATAACACTAACTGTTGTTTTTCGGTTTTTCTTCTCAGCTCTCACAATGTTTCTCTCATCAACTGCTGTTGTTTTCCTTGGACAACCTGTTCCATGACTGGTTGTTAGTAGACCAGTGGTTTTCTACTTTTTCGGGACATTCCAAATTGTTGTATTGGCTATGCCCCAATGCTTTTGCAGTGTATCTGATAGATTTTCTCTCTGCATTTTGGGTTTGGTTATTGACCCCGAAAGTGACATGCCACTCATAGAATACCATCTCTTCCTGATGCACCTTATTTCGGGGTCTATCACTTCAGAAAGTCTGACCTGAACATCGACGTTCACCTTCTCCAGAGTTTACAAGCTTAACATCGGCCCTCCTTGCCATGGGAATGCAGCCGTCATCTCTGAGCACCTTTGAGACTAGTCTTAGAGGGAGTCCAGTTCCGAATGACACTGCATACATATAAACATGTGATGCCACCTCTAGGAGATGGAATGGGTGAAATACAATGCTAGTTACATATGTAACAGTGTACATAATATCTTGGATGTCTAGGTGTTATATTCACTGCCCCTGTTGGTTATAAAGGTTCATAGAACCACAGCAACATTTATAAACAGTGATTTTGCGGCATAGCAATTCAAAAGTGTTACATGCCACTTAATGTCACCCTGTTTCAGGCTTCTACTTCAAATAACTGTCACTGCAGTCAAAAGTTTTAGACATTTACTGTGTAATACAATTTAATGGTTGGAGCTTACAGAGCTCATATAGTTTAAGTTATTATCTACAGTTCTCTGGCCTCCTGAAACTGAAATTGTATGCTATCTCAAACCAGAGAGATTTTTGATTGTCAGTCAGACATGAATGCAATAGTAGTACTAAAAAATGAAAAAGCATCCAGTTTCATAGCAATACCCGGAGTATGTCCAGGTGTGTTGATGTGGAGGCAGTGTGGAATATTCCACAATGAGACTTCATTAGCTTCATGCTTTCAGATGAAACGGATCCAGAGTGAGAATATTCTGCAATTAAAAGTCATTCATCTGCCAGGTGGACGAGTGCAGAGAATAAAAAGGTGGTAATGGTGCCAACTGCATATTATTCCTAAGCACCGATGATATTTTATTCAGCTAGCATGTATATGTAACATAAATATACGGTGTGTTTTTATATTTCCCTGCTTCGTTCAACGTCTTCTATCCTTTTCTCTTCTCTTTGTTTAAGTGCTTCCTTCTTGCTCTCCTGTATTCAGATTTATACTACAGCACTTAGTTCTCAATTCTGATTCGTCACAAAACGTTGATTAATTTCCTATAATTGCAAGGTTCTGATAGTCGTGCCTGATTTTTTGGAAAGAGCCTCTAGGGTTCGTGCTTTGTAACAGTCAAAGAGAAGAGTTAATCACAATCATGCGAAAGTCTTTAGAATAGAGGACTTTACACTTTGTGGTTTTACTAACATGACTTGCTGCATGTTTTTGTCTTTTTAACCTCAAGAGAGAAAACAAATGAGTAGGTGTTGAGGGAACATGCGTTTATAGCTGCTATAATGTAAGTGATGTCAGGAATTAATGTGTTCAGATGCTCCACAACATTAAATGTACCCATTAAGATGCGTTATAACAATATTATCATCCCTACATGGTGTTATATTGACATGATGTATCAAAATCCCACCACCGTCACCAACATGAGCCACTTCCTTTACAGCATTAACACTAACATCTTCCTAGAGCAGTTGAACTCAGGAATGATCTGTGAAGAGGACTGTTCTCTGGTGTGTCAGTGGTAATTTTAGGTACACTCTTGTTCTTCTAAGGGGGTTGAGCAGGCAAATGACCTTCCCAAAGATGATGGCTGTCTGTGCAGATATTCTTTAAATCAGATGTCACTGTCACTGGTTTCAGATGATCCCACAGGTAATTTATCCTTATATGGCGATCCTAGCCTGGCGATCCTAGCCTGGCGATCCTAGCCTAGCCACACAGTCTACGATTGTGAGGCCAGTTGGACATACTGTCAAAAACTCTAAATCTACCACATTGGATGTGGTACAGAACTGGACATATATGATTCTGGCAACAACTGCTATCTGCTGCAAGCATGCCAATAAGCATTCCTTAACCTATATGCCACAGGTGTGCAGTAGACAGCTGTGGGGATTGTTTTTTTAAATAAAACTTCTGACAAATAGGAGAAAACCAAGTGTGCAGATACTTGTGTACCTAAATTGCTACAAAAAGGGAGCAAAAATAAAAGTGGTGTATTTTGGTGCCTAGCTGTCCTCAAGCTGGACTCAAACATGCTGCCTGTTATAGACAGTATGTCCTCTTCCAGTTGATGTCTCAATGAATGAGTGTGCTTTTCCCACTAAACATGTAACATACAATTTGTAGAAGAGTTTCAACCTGAAAGCATATGAGGCCTATGGCATTAAAGTCTCTTAGACTTGCAGTCCTTCGCCAGCTCTTCAATCAGGTGCAGGTAACCAGACTGAGAGTGTCAAATCATTCTATCCATTTGGGACAACAGATTTACTTTTGGGAGGAAGCTTCTAAGGCAGTCCATCTACTAGTCAGAGTAGCAGTGCAGCCAAGGTCTCTGTGGTTGAATTCTGTGCAGTATGGGCCAGTCATGAATCACTGCATCCTGACCTAGCAGACAATACAATTCAATTCAATTTTGTTAAACCAGAGGTAACAGTGGCAAGGAAAATCTCCCCGAGAAGATGTGAGGACGAAATTTTGAGAGGAGGCAGACTCGAAAGGAAACCCGTCCTCTTCTGTTAAGCTTCACAATGGAGAACTATGGAAGTTCTGGTTGTGTTCGGATCCTGGGATCTTCCTGTACATGATGATTTACCAGTCAAATACGTTGGATCTGAGAATGTGACAAGCAAACTGGTGTAAAATATTTAAATTGTCATTTCTGCTGATGTCTAGCCAGTACTTGAGATTCAATCTGGATTCATTGCTGCAGGTGTTTACAAGCAATAACCTCATCTCTGTCAGCAACTTGAGTCCTGGGTCACCACTACACACTCTAACTGACAAATAAGTAATTTCTGAGCATGGCCATACCAGACCTGGTTCAAAATACAAACATACAGCAACCCCCCAAGCGTTCAGGTTTAAGGAGAGTAGGGGAGGCGTAATAATATTCTCAGCTATGCAGTTGGGAACTGCAGCAATCGCAATAACTCAAGTGGATGGTGGATTTTTGAGTGATTCTGCATTAATACACAATATTCTTTCTGTGATTCAGTAACTGAATCTTTTGCGATGGAATTCGTTTTGATTCCATGTTTAAATTTGCAGCAAAAAGCATAGATGCAGTAGTCCTAGTGCAATGAAAATTCAAGGTGACGTTCACACGTCTCTGTGTGAGCGATTTCATGGAGTTAAGCTCTCGGTGAATAAATTGAATTTCCATTTTCTTTCCTTATGATGAGTCTCTCTGACTACGGGATAGCCAGTGAGTGTCAGCTGCTGGAGATGACTCATCTCCTCACATCAACCTGTGGAGAGAGATAAACAATGCTATTTATATACAATGATACATAAGATCACCAAATACTCATATATATATATATATATATATATATATATATATATATATATATATATATATAATACTACAAAACAGTCTCTATATTTAATAAAAAAAAGTTCTCTCCTTTCTGTCTTGCACCTTGCAGAGTGCACAAAGGGCATGGAGAGCTCTGGGTATTTACTATAAAAAATATATATTATCAAAAAATGAACTGAACCATAGCACCTTAATCCAATTTCTGGACTGATGCAACAGTAGCTTGGTAGCCGGTACTGATAGATAGGAGTCCTGTCAGTAACATTACATACACACACTGCATGCTATGAGATTGGGTATTTGCATTATGTTGTGTGCCCCAGAGGGTGCAAAGAGTAGCTTAAGTTTTGAAACTTTTTTACTTTCGCTAGATTTTTTTTATTTTTTTTACCCCAACATTTATGACTAAAGCACTCCGCAGTTATGTATTTTTCAGTGGACGAGATTTATTGACGCTGTTTCTTGAAGCTTTGCTGTAAATGAGATCCGGGATTCCAGCACGTATCCCTGTCTTATCTGCTCGGATGGATGGCTACGGCTTGGTATCTGAAGCCTCTTCGCAGCCTCGTAACAATCATAGATGAATTTACAGAGTCAACTGTTCAGTATTGCAGTTCAACGTCTGATTTCCCACAACAGTGTAATCCATGGCAAAGTGAAAATAGACATAGAACGAGATATGTGTTGTAGCTAGAGTTTGGTGAGTGCAGAATGTGAGAAGTGTTCTCAGCTCAACGGTTCTCACAAACGTAAACTCATTGGTATATTGGTATATTGTATATTGGTATATTGGTATATTGAAATATCACAAGGTTTTTGCTTTTTATAAAAAATGGTGAAATGTTGCTATTTTTGGACTTTTTTTTATACACATTGTGTTTTGATTAACTACAATATTAGTTCAAGCTACATTTATATCAATATTGTCTATCTTAAAATCCCATACAGGCAATTTCAATTGGTATGGTCACATAAAAGAGTGGTGCAACTGAGACTATGCCTCCATCTGAATTCCTTAGTGGAATGGAATTAGAGGTGAATATTCGCAGTGCTTGCAAGTGGAACACAGTTATTCCTCACACTGCTTCTACTTGGTATAATTCTCGCCATTTATATCACTTTCAAATATTTAACCTTCAGACTTATAAGAATGAGCGAGAAACACTTTGGCTGTGTTCAAAACAAGATGCTGCTGCCTTGATGTCTTAAAAGGCATGCTACTTTTAGCTATGAAGGTACCATTACCTGCGAAGAAATGGTTTGAGACACCTCAAACTGCCAAGATACATACATATGCTAATAGTTGTCAGTCAGTCAAAATCTATTGTATAAAATACAGATGGAGATAACTGAACAAATATGTTGTGAACACATCAGATCTTTTTAGTCACATCTCAAAAGCAGTTGCAAGTAACTTATTGGTGTGTATTCATGTGTATTCTGATTTTTTTCTGGACTGGACCTGAGGCACAGGATTATGGGATACATAGGACAAGGAATTATGCATGTATGCTGCCTTTGAAACTCTGCCAGATTAAGGGATCTCAGCAAGCAGCAATTTACACCGTATTTACACATTTAACATTGATTATCTCATTACAGTGGCATCTCACTAGGGGTGGGATTTTTTTTTTCTAGGGGCAGCAATTGAACAGTCAGTTCTTGAAGAGTATGTGCTGGAAGCAGGAAAAATGGGCAAACATAAGTATCTGAGGGACTTTGACAAGGGCCAAATTTTGATGGCTAGATGACTGGTTTAAATTTTTTCAAAAAAAAAATTTCTTGTGGGTTTTTTTCTTTTTTTATTATTACAACAAAAAAAAAAAAAACCGCGCATCATGGGCACCTAAGGCACATTGATGCATCTGGTTCGCTCCCACAGAAAAGCTACTGTAGCATTAATTGCTGAAAAAGTTCATGCTGGCTCTGATAGAAAGGTGTCAGAAAACACAGTGCATCACAGCTTGCTGCGTATGGAGCTGCAAAGTTGCAGACCGGTCAGAGTGCCCATGTTGACCGGACACAAAAAAAAAACACCCCGCAAGAGGGAGGGGGGGGGGAGGAGGGGGAGCGGGAGGACGGAAAAACGGTTCACGAAAAAAAATTTGTCTGATTAATCACATTCTCTTTTACATCATGTGGATGGCCGGGTGGGTGCGTGTGTATTGCTTACGTGGGGAAGAGATGGCACTGGATGCACTTTGGGAAGAAGGCAAGCTGGTGGAGGAAGCGTGATGCTCTGGGGAATGTTCTGCTGGGAAACATCGGGTCCTGCATTCATGTGGCCGTTACTTTGACACGTACCACCTACCTACACATTGTTGCAGGCCAAGTATACCTCTTAATGGCAATGATATACCCTAATGACATTGGCCTTTTTTAGCAGGATAATGTGCCTTTCCACACTGCAAAAATTGATCAGGAATGGTTTGAGGAACAAGACAAAGAGTTCAAGGTGTTGACTTGGCCTCCAAATTCCGTAGGATCTGCTGAGGATCCTAAAATCTGTAGGATGTGCTGAGCAAACTGGAAAGTCCAAGCCATTGAGGCTTCACCTTGCAACTTCACTTAAAGGATCTCCTGCACAAGCCTTGGTACCGGATACTAGAGCACACCTTCAGAGGTCTTGTGGAGTCCATGCCTCAACAGGTTTTAGCCGCACATGTTGAACTTACACAATATTAAGCAGGTGGTTTTGGCTCATGGTTGTAGGTCTTATGTAGGTACCAATTTAAAAAAGTGTTACCTGTGCTTTTACTTGGCCTCCAAATTCCATAGATCTCAATCTGATTGAGCGTCTGTGGGATGTTCTAAATAAACCGGTAAGTCCGATCCCTGGAGGCCCCACCTTGCAACTTACAGGATCTCGTTCCATGATTTCATTCCATTTAATAAAAATTAAGTTATAAGAAGTTGTAAGCTGTTATTAACTTGCAAGTGTGAGACTTGTAAAGAAAAAAGGTGCATAGAAATTGAACGCTGTAATATCAAACATTATATTATATTATATTATTATTAATTACTGTGAGAAATGAGTTATTTATATTGTTCAAGGCAGAAGCTGTGTCCTGAGTAAATATTGTTCTGAACCCCCATTTGTTCTTACTTGTGTGTTCACCTGAAACCCTGACAACGAATTATCAATCAGCATGTGCCACTTTCTAAGAGAAAGCTGGTCTAATCCAGCAGCACTGAAATCTGCTGATTAAAGATTACATCAGATGAATGGGGAGGTGATGGATAATAAAATGCATGCCCTTGATGTGCAAGTTGGGGGCTAAAACAAAATTACCATCTGTTGCTGGAGCATTTCTCCAGAGGAAGCAAACATTGATTGCTATTGAATTAACACCGGCTTTGCAGCTGCTCGAGCTCATTTTGTGAGCAAATTCTCACTGAGATGTGGATTAGCCAAGCTACTGTGCTATTGGATACACTGTAGTTTCTCTGTTTTGTATTCTGATGGTATTAATTTCTTGGGGTGGTGTCCAAAATAAAATATTTTCACTTCTACTAGAAGGTAAAATTCTTGTGTCTGTGTGGATTTGGAGTGTCCAACAGGTTTCTTCTCCTCTATGCCCACTGGGTCATGAGAACACTACAGGGTTCCTGATATTGTGTCCGTTGATAGGGGGTTCTCTACATTTATCATCAACAGAATCTCTTCCAGCCAAATAATTTACCTCTTAAAAGTACCCCATAAAATTGAAAAGGAAACCTTCCGGTAAATACAATATATGTTTTTTTTAAAAATGGTGAATTTTTTAAACAAAATATCAAAAGTTTAAATAATAAAGACCATTTTTAACAGCCTTCTTTGCACATATTTACCAAGGGTGCCAATATCATTGGAGGGCACTGTATGAAACTGTAA
The DNA here is from genome assembly GCA_012411365.1 of Ameiurus melas. Classification (NCBI taxonomy): domain Eukaryota; kingdom Metazoa; phylum Chordata; class Actinopteri; order Siluriformes; family Ictaluridae; genus Ameiurus; species Ameiurus melas. Next base: position 29,533,309 of record CM022762.1, read on the forward strand.
TCTAAATTAAGCTGTGTGATTATGACATGCTGATAATGATATGACAATTTTACACAGTCACAGTAAAATGCTAAATGTTTTCAACATTTAAGATGCTTCCAGCTACTGAAACAGCTTACGCAATCACATTCATCTGCTTGACTTTCCTACGTCTTTTACTTTTAATGGCTTCCCGGTGAAAAAAGAAAATATGACGAGACACACCAAATGGACATTGCCATACATCGAAATCTATTAATAGCTGAATTACATATATGCAGGAAAGAGTAGCTTAATCTAGCAAGGAACTGAGAACTGAATTATCCACAATCCCTTCAGATTGGTTACTAATAAAGAGCAGTCTAAATAGTGCTAATAAATCTGTCATAATATCACTTTAACTGTGGAATTTTACCAAAGCTATTGTCTTAAACCCAAAAAAGGTCACCGCTTAAACGTGATCAAATACTTCCAACATTAAAACCACACTAGCTTAGATTAACTAGTTTAGAATTTTACGTTATTCATAGATATCAGTCACTGTAGTCCTGAATTTCCCCTTGGGGATCAATAAAGTATCTATCTATCTATCTATCTATCTATATATCTATCTATCTATCTATCTATCTATCTATCTGTAAAGCATATCTGAGAATATGGTGAGTTGGAAGAAAGGCCGAGCGGAACATAATGTTCTTGTGAATTGTGATTATGACTAATACAGCGTTGTTTTCAACAGGAATAACAGTAGGCAGTAATAACAATCAACAAAGGTTTTCCCAAAGCCTCCAATTAAAGATTACGTTCACAGTGTGATTAAGTAGCCTCAGAATGACCAGCACTTCCACATTTCCATTAAAGCCATTGAAGTAGGAATAGTCTCAGTTATCATTATTTTTTTTTTTTTTATAGAGCAGACACTGTTTACAGATTAATCACTTTGTGAAGAATAAAACACAACAGAGTGTGGTGTTACAGTATAGGGAATATCACAACACAACACAATGCTTTAAAACATTATAGTTACTTATTACATTGTGGAACATTGATTTGTGTCTGAAATATAAGTACTGACCTTAACACCCATGTACAAGCGTATTCATGCATTATGATGTCATTTTAATTTGTTTACCCCATAATTGAATAAACCTTATTTACGCTACCAAAACACAAGCACAAACACATCTAAAAATTATACCTCGCACTTTAGGGCACCTTTTGTTCCTCTAAGACTGGGTTTTAATCAGCATTATACTGTATATCGTGTCTTAGACTGTATCACAGTCTGTTGAAGTCAAAATATACTGTAGGTCACAGTGATGGTAACGTGTTTGACCTTTGCCCTTACTGCTTGTGTTTGTTGTATTTCTCTGCTCAGATATAGATGAGTGTTCCACACAGATGCATTACTGTCAGGCCAACACAGTGTGTGTTAATTTACCTGGAGGACATCGATGTGACTGCCTTCCAGGATTCTCCAGAGTGGACGATTTCTCCTGCACAGGTTGGACACACACACACTGAAAACATACAAAGGGAACATAACCAGAGTATAATAACCACTATTTATACCCCTCCCCACATATACACACTGCTAAATTCAGCCCATAAAGCTTTTTGTTTTTTCTAAAATGTAGCAAATTACTAAAATAGGGTGAGACTAAGATAAGTGTACCCAAGCCTCAGATGGAGGTGAGATCTTGTAGAGATCCCTGAAGTCCCTGAAGTCCCTGAGGTCAAAGTCAAGTCAAGATGGAGGTGAGATCATATAGAGATCCCTGAAGTCCCTGAGGTCAAAGTCAAGTCAAGATGGAGGTGAGATTGTATAGAGATCCCTGAAGTCCCTGAAGTCCCTGAGGTCAAAGTCAAGACTTCATTTTCAGCAGTAGTTCTTTCAGCTACTTAAGTGTACAAGGCTAAATCAGATTTAAAATATTAAAACTGATTACTTCTACAGAATGTCTTGTTCATTTATTAAAAATTGTCTAATAAAGCACACAAGGTTTTACTTAAATCGTTAATCAAAAAAGTATAACTTTCAAGCTATTGCATTTGATCCAAACGTTCTGCCTTTAATGACAAGAAAATTGAACATTCATAGAAAATGTGGCATTTGATGCTAGGTAGTAAAGAGAGAACGTAATCAAGAATGCAAAAACATCTGGGTTACACATATAACCCTGTTCCCTGAGAAGGGAATGAGACGTTGCGTTTAGCATAACACTATGGGAAGCGCCTCTCACACGTGGACAGTATCTGAAGCTTGTATAAAATCATGTATTTATAGGCCTGGCATGGTCAGGTGACGTGGCAATTTAGCGCATCGCGTGATATAAATATGGCACCTGTGAACCGCGCCATCAGCCTCTATTATCTGAAGCAAAGACGCAATTCACAGGCCTGCCCTGGTATGACAAAGCTACGTAACGTCTCGTTCCTTACTCAGGGAACAGGGTTACATGCTAGATGTTCCCTTTGAAAGGGAACTTCAACGTTGCATTTAGCATAACACTGTGGGAAAGAGAATACCCACTCCATCATACCGAGTTTACGGCCTGTTCAAAAAAACCCAAGCCCGAGGGTTACTGCAAGACACTCGAGCCCTGGGTGGAATGAATATCCAGGCTGTAATATCGAATGAATGTGTGTGGCGTAGACCACCCTGCAGCAGCACACACATCCTGTAACCTTTGGACAAAGCCTTCGAGGAGGCAACCGCCCTAGTGGAATGAGCCTTTATGCCCAGACGGAGTCGGAGACCGCGTGCGAGACCGCGTGCCTCATAAGCAATAGAGATTGCTTCCACTATCCAATTAGAGATGCGCTGCTTTGACACAGCATCACCTCTACTGTCGCCGCCAAGCAGACCAGGAGCTGCTTCGACTTACTCAAGTACAGAGAGCCCTTACTGGACACAGCAGGTGCAATCTCTTTTGTTCTGGTGTGGGGAATGGAGGAGGGCAGAAAGCCTGCAACCCCACTGGGTGGGCAGCCAATGTAGGCACCTTAGGAATATAATCCGGCATAGGATACAGGAAGGCCTTGGCTAATCCAGGGGCAAAGTCAGGGCAGGAAGGGGCAACAGAAAGAGCTTGTAGGTATCCTGCTCACTTGAGAGATGTCAGGACCAGCAGAAGATCTACCTTTAGAGTCAGACGCTTCTCAGAGTCTGACCCTAAGGGCTCAAATGGGGTCCCTGACAGATCTTCCCAAGACCACAGAAGGTCCCAGGAAGGCCTGCAGATGAGCCTCAGCCACCTACACCACACATAAACCTCGAAGTTAGAGGATGTTGCCCCACAGAGGCTCCATTAACAGGGGCAGGCTGGCCGAAATGGCAGCCATGTAAAACCTGATTGTAGAAGTAGTCCACCCTGCTGAGAAATGTTCTTGTAAGAACTCCAGGACTGTAGCTATTGTGCAGTTTACTGGGTCTACACTGGATCCCTGTGGATGGGAATCTGCCAAGGAGTGCCATCTCGCAGGGATATTATCTCTCAGAACCATATTCGAGCTGGTCAATAAGGTGTTACTAGCAGCAGACATAGACTGTCTTGGCGAACTCTTGCTAGAACTTGTGGGAGCAGAGTGATGGGGGGAACAGCATACAGATGTGACCTCGGCCACGTGTGCACCATTGTGTCCAGCCCTAATTGTGCGGGAAGAGTGAGGGAGAACCACAGCGGGCTGTGTGTTGTCTCCTCGGAGGCAAACACATGCAATCCCGCTTATCCAAACTTTGCCATATGGACTCCACCACTTGTGGATGGAGTCATCCTGCTCCAGATGAGGACAGCTGTCTAAGATTGCACTCCCGCCTGTGAGGGAGGCATCTGTCATTAATTCAATTCAATTCAATTCAATTTTATTTGTACAGCGCTTTTATTTTTATTACCGTCTTGCGCTAAGGAGACACCCCTAGAGTGTGACCCAAGGATAGAAACCAGGAACACTCAAATTCTCAGAGCACGTGGGCATCGCAGTGTGACACTGATTATTCTCTGAGGTTTTGTCCTTGGACGAAACCCCCAACTTCTCAGCCACCACTGAATGGTCTACTGTGCAATAGGCCCATTAGTGCCAACAGTCTCCCAAGATACAGCTTTATCTTGCTCAATGTTGATAGGATTGACCCTATGCATGTTGGGTATAGAAACAACCTCATCATAGTAAAATCCTTATAACCCCTAGAAAAGTTGTCCACTGCACTGGGGAAAGCATACTTTTCTCAGATTCAACCTGAGCCCCAAGCTCCATGTTGGCGAGATGTTGAACTTGATGTTGAACCGCCAGTTCCAAGGATCATGCTAGATCATCACCAGTCAACCAGGTAGTTTAGTACACAGATGCCCTGGAGTCACAATGGAGCCAGAGTGACTTCCATGCACTTTATGAAGGTGCAAAGGGATAAAGCTCGTGATATTTCTATGTGTAAATATGCACGTTTTAAACCTATCATCACAAACTATTCCTCAAACTGAATCTGTGGAACGATAAGTTTGGGCGTCAGAATCTTGAACCTGTATGTCTGAAGAGTGCAGTTCAGATGACGCAAATCTAAAATTGGTCGCATACTCCTATGTTTTGCGGACCAGGAAATAACGGCTGTAAAAACCTCCCTCCCTCAGGGAAGGAGGTACATGTTCCATGGCCCCTTTGTCCAAGAGGGATCTTACTTCATGCGCTAACGTCGGCCTCTGGTCTATGCTGACTACTGTGGTGAGCAGGCCTCAACTGTGGCCTAATGTGGCCTAATAATGATAGTGAGCTGAGTTCAGAGGGCAGGGTCATCTTGGATACAGCACCCCTGGAGCTGAGAGGGTTAAGGACCTTGCTCAAGGCCCCAACAGTGGCAGTTTGGTTGGACTTGACTTGGACTCATGAAAAACTTGACTCGAGACTTGACTTGGACTTGTGAACACCTGACTCGAGACTTGACTTGAACTTGAAAAACACAAGTCATTTTGTTCCCTTTCAAAGGAAACTTTGACAGTGAACCCCCAACCTTCCGATCAGTAACCCAGAGCCTTAACCGCTAAGCCACCACTGCCCCAATGCCGCCATATGTCAAGCTCACTCAGCAGGTCTGCTTGGTAAGCCTGCAACACTGTCATTGTCTGGAGTGACCCACAAGCAAGTCATGTCTCGAGTCAGTTGTTCATGAGTCCAAGTCAAGTCGCATGTCTTTTTTTGTGACTCAAGTATGACTCGAGTCCAAGTCAAGAGACTTGAGTTTCCATCTTTGAGAGATGACATAGCTTTATTGCTGCACCAGATTTAATATCTGTGTCACCAGCATTATCAGTCTTGACATAACTCACTATTTTTATCAAAACCATCATTTTACAAACAAAACGTTTTGATCATTTAAGTGCTCTTGTCAGGCTACTTCTCTCCTTTGTGAAATAAAAATGATGTGCCCAAGTGTGCATTGATTATAAAAAATGAATAATATTTACTTGTAAATGGTACAATCTGAAGTTTAATGTAACCAACAGTAGATCTATGTAGATATGATGTACAGTACTTGTTTCAGTGTTGTGTATTATGGGTAAACTGGTTACATGCATTAAATATAATCAAAAAATGTCTAGTCCTCTATTGTTTTATGGTGAAAAACAACGATAGTAATAATGTTGCGTTCGATTAGAGCGTCTGACCCCCCCCAAAAAAAAGCTCCCCTCAACTCAGAATTCCTACTCGGGAACGAGTTCTTCCAAGTTCAGAAAGTGCCGTCAAGCCAACATGGCCGCTCACAGCATTAGCAGTAAACATAGTAGCACTTTTTACCTTTTAAATGACATGAAAACTGCATATACAGTATAAAATATTAGCTTTGGACATATCAACATACAGACATAGTCCCTTGTGAAAGCTTGTAAAGCTTTTTTGGAAGTAACTATACATCACACATGGGGGCGTCCACTTTCACACGGTAAAGTCTGACAGTAAAAGACAAAATGCTGTTCAACTAAAAGAAAAATCCATTTTGAAGATTGATCACTCTACATCACACTACTTTTATCTGTATCAGGATGGATGCTGGTCGGAGAGAATAACAGTGCTGGTTCTGTTTGTGTAATGTCCAACAAAGATGGAGGCATGTGCAGAGGAATCTGTGCATTCCTTTACATTCTTACGCACTTGAACTGTTGTCTTTAGCTCAGAGCGCAGGTTCCATTCTAGAGACGGTCAAAACATTTCTCAACGTTTGGTGTGATGTTTGGTGTGTCTCCCAGGTGGCTTGTGGCAAACTTTAGACGAGACTTTTTATGGATATCTTTGAGAAATGGCTTTCTTCTTGCCACTCTTCCATAAAGGCCAGATTTGTGCAGTGTACGACTGATTGTTGTCCTATGGACAGACTCTCCCACCTCAGCTGTAGTTCTCTGCAGTTCATCCAAAGTGATCATGGGCCTCTTGGCTGCATCTCTGATCAGTCTTCTCCTTGTCTGAGCTGAAAGTTTAGAGGGACGCCACGGTCTGGTGGTAGATTTGCAGTGGTCTGATACTCCTTCCATTTCAAAATGATCGCTTGCACAGTGCTCCTTGGGATGTTTAAAGCTTGGGAACTCTTTTTGTATCCAAATCCGGCTTTAAACTTCTCCACAACAGTATTACGGACCTGCCTGGTGTGTTCCTTGGTCTTCATGATGCTCTCTGTGCTTTCAACAGAACCCTGAGACTATCACAGAGCAGGTGCATTTATACAGAGACTTGATTACACACAGGTGGATTCTATTTATCACCATCAGTCATTTAGGACAACATTGGATCATTCAGAGATCCTCGCTGAACTTCTGGAGTGAGTTTGCTGCACTGAAAGTAAAGGAGACGAATAATTTTGCACGCACCACTTTTCAGTTTTTTATTTGCTAAAAAAGTTTAAAATATCCAATAGATTTCGTTCCACTTCACAATTGTGTCCCACGTGTTGGTGATTCTTCACAAAAAATTACAATTTTATATCTTTATGTTTGAAGCCTGAAATGTGGCAAAAGATTGAAAAGTTCAAGGGGGCCGAATACTTTCGCAAGGCTCTGTATCTTTGTTAAATATACTGTAGGTGTGCAACAATTATTGGCACCCTTTTAGTCAATACTTTGTGCTACCTCCCTTTGCCAAGATAACAGCTCCGAGTCTTCTCGTATAATGTCTGATGAGGGAAGATCCAACCATGGCCCATTTGAAGCTTTCTGGCAGAGGCAGTCATGCCTTCTAATAGAGTCCATGAGAGTCCATGATGCCATATATCCCAACATAATGTCCAGGTCCTCTGGCAGAAAAACATTAAAGAGCCACCACCATATTTAACTGTGGGCATGAGGTACTTTTCCATATGGCTACCTCTCTGTGTGCACCAAAACCTCCTCTGGTGTTTATTACCAAAAAGCTCTATTTTGGTTTCATCTGACCATAGAACTCGATCCCATGTGAAGTTCCAGTCGTGTCTGGCACACTGAAGACGCTCGAGTTTGTTTTTGGATGAGAGTAGAGGTTAGTTTTTTTGTTTTTTTGTTTGTTTGCTTTACAACCTTTCCAAACCGCTTGTGGTGATGTAGTTGACTTCGGATTGTAGTTTTGAAGACTTTCTGACCCCAAGACACAACTAACTTCTGCAATTCTCCAGCTGTGATCCCTGGAGATTTTTTGGGCACTCGAACCCTCCTCTTCACAGTGCGTTGAGACGATATAGACACACGTCCAATTCCAGGTTGATTCATAACATTTCCAGTTGACTGGAACTTCTTAATTATTGCCCTGATGGTGGAAATGGACATTTTTGATGCTTGTGCTATTTTCTTATAGCCACGTCCCATTTTGTGAAGCTCAACAACCTTTTGCCGCACACCACAGCTGTATTCCTTGGTGTATCCTATTATGATGAATGGCTAATGGAATTTTGCCTATGTGTTACCTCATATTTATACCCCTGTGAAACAGGAAGTCATGGTTGATCCATTTCCTGTTCCTAGTCACCCAGGTGTACTAAAAAAATTTCAAGGGTTGCCAATAATTGTGGCACACATATATCTAACAAATGTATTTCTCTTTTTGATAAACCTGTGTTGTGTTTACAATTGTTCGATATCTATGAGAGTATTTTTGTGAATTTTTTTTTTTACAAAAGGTTTACCAAGGGTACCAATATTAGTGGAAGGCACTGTGTAAGTATAAAATAATCACTAGCAGTTAAAATGTAATTATTGTCACCATTCGGCCATGTTAGTTGTGTATTCAGATGTATGCAGTCTGTTAACATTAGTTTAGGTGAATATTGTATTTATGATTGAATTGATTCATAATAATGAGAAGAACATTTTCAATAGTACAGAGATGTGAATTTCACTACAGCTAATAAAGCGGTTGGGTTTAATGTTAAGCTGAATGTCACCCTAACTAATTATTCCAGAGATTCTGTCAGAGTCCTTCATTTCATCCCCTCCATAATAAAATTTAAGGTGCCAAGGGCAAAAAAAAGGTGAACGTAATTCAAGAAGGGAAAATCATATTGAGGAATGTGCCCCTGAAGGTACCTGACATTCACAATGACCGTGTGAGTTAAAGCTTCACCAGCTCTTATATAAATGTGACCATGGATTTGGGTTTACCACCAGGAACACATTTAAATGGTTTACATTTATTCAGCAATTTGTCTGATAGGTGAATTGACTACAGTGTAGCTAACAAGTTTTACAACAAACAATACAGACAATACAGCAGTGGGCTAATTTTATAAAGGAAAATGAAAACAAATGAATATAATCTTTATCTTGCCCACTGACATCGTTGAAACGAATAAAAATGAAATAACACTCACAAAACTATGAGCTCCTGCACCGCACAATATCTTCGAATTCCCAGGAGTTGAAACTCCCAACATTTTAAATGAGCACTGTATAAAACAACACAAAGTAACAAAACACATAAGAACACAGTTTAAATGGAAGTTTATAACATCGTGAACTCGCAAAGGAAAATAAAATAAATCATTCAATCAATATCCTAGCACCACATGGCGTTGCATCATACCATCGCAGACATAACACGCGATACAACTCTCTTAATATGTGGCCATAAACTAAGCAAACATACATCCAGAAGGGGTATTTCACTAAAATATTGTCATGAACTATTACCCTTACAACTGGATGGTGTGAGATCTACCAGCAAACCCAAGAGCGAACATCTCTCCCGCACTTCTCACAGAACATTTCGTAGTGGGTGTGCGCATGCCTAGCCTCTTCGCTAGTACGCAACATCGCTACTTACTGACACCTCCAGGACAACTTATGCCGTAACAGCTCTCCTAACTTAGAAAATAATCAGACCCTTTATCACTTGGTTACTTACATAAACAGGGGAACTTCGTCTCTTGGTATTTTCAATTTTTGGTGATAACTAGAAACATGATATAGACTCTATATAGATGCCTACTGCCCAGAAAACATTGCTGCAATATGATGCAGTTCCCTTTCCAAAATCGCAGACAACGTGTTTATTGGTGTAAAAAGATACAAAAATCATAAAGGCACTTTCTTTAAGCTGCATTTTTAACGTACAAGCAAACATGCAGTCATACTGAATTTCAGCACTGCTTCTATTTGTCCATAGCTAATCACAATTAGCCATGCCGATATTCAGTATAATCACACGACTGCGAGTGCAATATTGCTTTTATACAACAGATTTGTGTTAGTGATAACTGCACAATCCTGCTGGTTAATTCTGTATAACATCAAGAAAATCAGACACTACCTTAATGATCAGGCCACATAGCTACCAGTTCATGCTCTTGTTATCTCAAAACTGGACTACTGTAGCACACTACTCTCAGGCCTCACAGCCAGCTCCATCAAACCCCTTCAGATGATTCAAAATATCACAGCATGCCTTGTTTTCAACCAGCCCAAGAGGACCCAGTTCACACCCCTTTTCATCTCCAACACTGGCTTCCTGAAGCTGCCCACATCAAATTCAAGACCTTGATGCTCACATACAAGACCTTGTCTAGAACAGCACCCCCTACCTCAACACTCTCCTTGAGGTTTATGTTCCCTCACAAAACCTACAATCAGTTAAGAACCGGAGCCTGGTAGTGCCTACCCAGCGGACGCATGAGATCCCTTTCCAGAACCTTCAAAAGGACTGTCCCTCAGTGGTGGAATGAACTTCCAACCCCAATCCGGACAGTAGAATCTGTTACTATCTTTAAATAACCCATTTTCTGAGAAGGCAGGTTGTGAAAAATTCTCGAGTGACTGCAAAAGACCTGCAGAAAGACTTGGTGGCAACAAGCACTGAGGTTTCAGTGAACACAGTAAGACTCGTACTAAACGCAGAAGGTTTCCATGCGAGAACTCCAAGACGTACACCACTACTGACCCAAAAGCACAAGAAAAGTCGGCTCCAAATCATATAAATAATCCACAGAAGTTTTGTGATTCTGTTCTGTGGAGCGATGAAACAAAACTTTTCCGTTCGATGGATCAGCGGTATGTCTTGAGGAAGAAGAATGAAGAAAGAACATGGTTATGGCTCAGTAATTATCTGGGACTGCTTTGCATCCTCTGGCACTGGAAACCTGCAGCGTGTGGAAGGCGAGATGGATTCAGTGATGTATCAGAAAATCCAAGGAGAAAACCTCATGCTGTCTGTGAGGAAGCTGAAGCTTGGGCATCATTGGACCTTCCAACAGGACAATGATCCCAAGCATGCCTCAAATTCCACCAAGGCTTGGATGCAGAAGGAGTTCTGGAAGTTTCTACAGGGCCATCACAGTCACCTGACTTGAACCCCATAGAAAATCTCTGGTGGGATTTGAAGAAGGCGTTTGCAGCATGCAAAACCCAAGAATATTACTGAACTGGAGGCCATTGCTCATGAGGAATGGGATAAGATTCCTCAGGAACACTGCCAGAAGCTGATGTCTGGCTATGCATCTCGTTTGCAGCAGGTCATAACACCAAATGGGTATGCTATATAGTATTATAGATGCTTTCCATGAATGGGGTGAATAGGTTGCATTTTCAGTTGAATTTGAGGAAACTACTTGAAGCATTTGTTGTATTGAACTATTTCAACTGCTTTTGTTTGATTTGTTCGTTGTAAACAGCTGAAAGTCTGTACAAATAAACCTGATTTGCAATGGGGGTTGAATCATTTTGAGTGCAACTATATTCCGTATTGCAGTCAAAACTCATGGACTGACTTTTTCCAGCATTCTAAACTCCATTATTCCAGTTTACTGAGTGTAATTCTTTTTTTTTAATGGTTACTCACGCAAGCAAAATAAATAAAATGAAAAAGAAAAAAAAAGCAGAAAAAACACATTTTGCAGAGAAGCGTATAAATCTCCAAGGAAATCATTAGAGCCATGTTGTTATTGAAAAGGAGGTCAAATTTGTTCCTGTTATACCATGTTTGTCTACACATTCGTGGAACTCCAATCTCGTCCAGTGAACTGAATAATAGGATTGCCTACACCAAGAAAGACACGTGCAACGGTTCTCTCAAATGTGGTCAAAATAAGGAGCTCAGAGGGCAGTTGTCCTCCAAATGAGACAGAACACAAATGCAGCCTAGGAAGGGAGCTGCTGTCTGGTAGAAACACAGTTAAAAAGTATGACTGCACCAATAACCCACGATCGTAAACTTGACTGAAGATGCGGTCTAGATGTCTTTATGAAATAAAAGCTTAAGAGCTTGGGTCTATTTTAGTGGACTACTTACAAATTTCTCCAGTCTTGGGAGAATTCAATGCTTGGAAAGGAAAGCGTTCTGTCTCCCGGGACTCCTGAACAGCCCAGACGTAATGAGGTCAGTAAGGCTGGTGTAAAATTAGAACGTCAACCCTGAAGGTTGCTATCATCACACTTCAGGGGCATAATTTAGCATAGGAACCTAAAGAGGAATATTCTCTGAGGAATCCTTCCTTCCATTTTAATTGACAATTAATGGTGATTCCCCGATGCTTCTCTTTTCTCTTTCCCTATATGATCATTTGCTTGCAAAATGATCAGTTTACTAAGAATCTATGACAAACTGAATGTGCATGTGACTGGCGGGAGGTGCAGTATCATTGGCAATGCCAAAAAAGTCCTGTACTGTACATTGAATTTCACTTGCATGGTGGCAAAACACACTCAGAGGAAAGTGCTGTCTGCCCTCTTCCGCATACATGAGCTTACAGATACCAGGGGAGACAGAGTATATTTCATCCCTCCCAACTAGAGAATAATGTTCTCAGTTTTGCTAAGCTGATCACCCCATGCTTTCAGTATACAATGCTCAATTCACAGTTGTTCCAAAAGCACAGGGTTTTTAACCCCTTGTAAAACTCTGAAGGTCTGTTTAAACAATGCTTTTCTTTATTATCTTCTTATATAATATTACCAGTGCTGTAGATGATGGCAGGATCCCTAATTAGAAATGTGGCTGTAATAACCTTGCTGCAGCTAAAAATAGTCTATTGTACAGTTTGTGGAAAAGCTAACAATGACCCGATACACTCCACTGCTGCTGATGTGAGTCATAGCTTGCAGTTTAATTAATGATTTCCTGCATATCGCATGGAGGATATCAACGCAATGAAGGTCTACAATTACAACAAGCAGATTCATGCAAAGTAACGATGATAAACGGGCTAGGTCTGCATGGCTAGGTCTTGATGCTGGAAGTTAGATTATAATTGTAAGTGGGCTTTTCATCAAAAGTCAGTTTTGAACTGGTGCAGAAGAACACCTGAAACACCAGGTATTCGATGGCAATATTTTTTGATTTTAACAGCAGGTGTGAGACGTAATGTACATTCGCACTAGTGGAAATTTACAGCCTCCAGTCCATCTACCTGCCTGCTATAAACTTAATATAGAATATAAGTCCAGCCCAGCCACCTCTTATAGCTACAGTTTCTTTAGTATCTTCAGTATAGAAAGTATAATATAAACCTTGTCAAGGTTTTCCCTTATTGAGTCAGTCCACTTTATATACTTCATATACTTTATCATGCAATTAGAATACAATCTGAAACAACATTATATCTTCACACACATGACGAGAGTGTGTTCAGAACTGAGGTAGCGTTTTGCCATCATTTAACGCACCTGATTCAACTCGTCTGCTAATTACCCATTAGCTAATCCCATCAGTACTTGAATCGCATGCATTAGAGCAGGAAATATGCTCTAATATTGGGGGGAAGGGGTCTAGGGAATAAGCAAATTTAAAATAAACAAATAATAAGTTTAAGCATTGGAAAATGTGCCGTAGGTTCCAGCTCATCTGCTAAAGTGTTTAATACACTTAAATTCCTAACAGAGAAGAGTTGGAAAAATTTCATAATGTATCATAACAGTGACACTGGAGGAGGAATATCTCAGCGCAAAACTTAACAGACATGGCCAGAATGAAAGTTTAATTAAATCTAAGTCCAATTATATGAGCTGTGAATACAGACCTCAGAGGCGCAAAGGCTCAAAGTGTGACAATTCTCTCAAGCTCAGGAGTGCTGCTGTTCATTAGCCGCAATAAGGGTGGGTTACAAAAACACTCATGACACCTCGTCTTGCAATTTATGAAATCTGTTTTACACCTGAGGGAGAAAAAGATTCTCAGCTAAATGGAGACAGATTAACCTGTTTGTTCAAAGGGTAAATATATATATATATATATATTCTCTTCTCTTCAGCCATTCTCGGCCCACTGCAGGGCGTAAGCCTCTATCGAATGCCGCCACCAACTATGATCCCGCGCCCTTTGTTGCCAGTTGATTCCAGTAAACTTTCTGATGTCATCAGCCCACCTGGCCTATATATATATATATATATATACCATTCATCCATCCATCCATCCATCCATCTTCTACCACTTACTCCTTCTTCAGGGTCGCGGGGGAACCTGGAGCCTATCCCAGGGAGCATCGGGCACAAGGCAGGGTTACACCCTGGGTGCCAGTCCATCGTAGGGCACAATCACATACACACTCACACATGCCAATCAGTCTACCATGCATGTCTTTAGACTGGGGGAGGAAACCGGAGTACCCGGAGGAAACCCCCGCAGCACGGGGAGAACATGCGAACTCCACACACACACACAGCCCCGGCGGGAAATCGAACCCCGGATATATGTATGACTACTCAGTTAAATACAAGCACGGACATGTGTTAAAAATAGGTAAGGATTTAAAAATGTTTACTTTTACTAAATCAGCTGTGATATTAATTGTTGTTTCTGCCTGTCAGCTGTACTGTATTTTATTGTTGCCATGTTGCTACAGGATTTTTTTGGTAAAAGTATTTTGGTGGTTTGTGATTCCCCAAATTACAGTATTGGAAGAGCAAGACCAATTCTATTGTTTTCACTATACATGGAAGACATTTGAGTTTGAGATCAAAAGACGAATATGAGACGATAGATCAAAATTTCTGCTCTCATTTCCACATGTATTGTATTGTCTAGATGCGTTAAACATCTTGGCATCATTTTTAGGTCAGCAAAACTATGGGAGTCTTTAAAACGACTATATTACACAAAAACCAGATAAAACAAGTTGACCAGAGTAGATTTTATGTATTAGATTCATTATGGACTAAACATTATACTTATTATATTAATTACAAGTTACACTATGTAGAGATCTGAAAGATCGCATTACTGATTTCATTTCTAGTTTTATGATTTGTTATCAGTATTAGATTCCCAGTTTCTCAGCGATCCACTCAGCACCGTAGTCATGCATAAAATAGAAATATAAAATAAGTAACAATAGAAAAGTGTGTGTGTGTGTGTGTGTGTGTGTGTGTGTGTGTGTGTGTGTGTCATTTGGTAAAACGGTAAATTGAGAAATATTCATGAGTTACCCCATTAGGTCTTTTTTTTTATTAGTATTTCTTTTGAGTCAGAACAAGATGTAGCATGATTGCTGTAAGGAGGTTATCAATGGTACAATGGCAGGGCTTCACAGAGGGAAATTGCCCCCAAATCTCAATCAGGAGTGACAGCGGTCAGGCAGTGTTGTGATGACCCATTTTTAGGCACTATTAAGAGGATAATCTTCTCCTTGTATGCCATACACACACACACACACACACACACACACACCTTTTAGCTAAATTGGAGATGTGCTACGTCCTATTCCTGGCTAGTGTATTGGTGTATTATTAATAAGTTTGGCCTTCCATTATACCAGGGGTTGCCAAACTAAAGGTTGCTTGAATTAGAAATGGGGTCGAGAGAGAAACTTGCAGTCTCCTCTGTGGTTTTATTTATTTTATTTTACAATACAATACAAGAAATATCGAAGACTGATTCGGTTTGCTAATATTTTTGAAATATTCCTCGGAGTCAGACAAGCCACGTGTAAATCAATACATACTATTTTAGTATAGATTTTTCAGAATCTTGACACTTGGACTTAATTTCCCTGTCCATCTACCTCCACTAAACAAACTAGAGTCGTGTCTTAAATCACATACTTACACTAACTAACCGGTTTTCTTATTACAGTTAGCGGCTGGATTTTAAAAACCTCTCAGGATTTTCTAGATTAGTAAATACTCTTGAATGTAAGGTGAGAGTTTTCGATTTGAGATGGAGTTCATGACTACAATCACAACGACAGCCGGACGTTTTAAGGGAGTCAGAGCTCGCCGACAACATCGCCGTGCGTAACGTCTCTAAATGTTTTATAGTTCAACTTGGAAACCTGTTGCACAGGGGATGTTTTGCCTCTGACGCGCCACTCAGTGAATGTTGCATTGAAATCTTCCGGACATATAGCTAGGCAGGATACGCAGGTTCACGTTGTTCTGCTTCCGCACATGCCGAGTATAATCAGAACTGTATTAGGTTGTAAAATCTGTCACAGTCTATAGCCAGGGTTAAAGCCAGTCTTTCCAGAAGTCTCAAAACGTTTCAAAGTGTACATTCTGTCATATCATACTGGATTCAGTTAGTATATATATATATATAACATTGACAGATTTTTTTTCCACAAGGCTTTAAAAACATATCGTTCTAATTTCTTATTTCTGTGTACAAGTATGTCTCTAGGCTATGTCTGTATTTCAGGATCTGGTGATGTTATTTCAGCTTCAAACATCTCAAATTTCCCCTTGGGGATCAATAAAGTATCTATCTATCTATCTATCTATCTATCGATCTATCGATCTATCGATCTATCTATCTATCTATCTATCTATCTATCTATCTATCTATCTATCTATCTATCTATCTATCTACATCTATCTATCTATCTATCTATCTATCTATCTATCTATCTATCTATCTATCTATCTATCTATCTATCTATCATATATCTATCTATCTATCTATCTATCTATCATATATCTATCTATCTATCTATCTATCTATCTATCTATCTATCTATCTATCTATCTATCTATCTATCTATCTATCTATCTATCTATCTATCTGTCTATCTATCTATCTATCATATATCTATCTATCTATCTATCTATCTATCTATCTATCTATCTATCTATCTATCTATCTATCTATCTATCTATCTATCTGTCTATCTATCTATCTATCGATCTATCGATCTATCTATCTATCTATCTATCTATCTACCGATCTATCTATCTATCTATCTATCTATCTATCTATCTATCTATCTATCTATCTATCTATCCATCCATCCATCCATCCATCCATCCATCCATTCATCCATCCATCTATCTATCTATCTATCTAATCTATCTATCATTTTTACGTAATAATTTCTTATTATTGCCTTATCTCAAATAATCAATATAAGTGTTCAAACATCAAACTGAATTCCAGTAATGAAACATCTGGCTTATCTGGAAAGCAACAAACAGCCTAAAAATAATGATGATAATATTCATTAAATCAGTCATTGATAAATTGTGGGGTGTTAAATATTAAGTTGCAGTAACAATATCATTACAAAATAACCAGGTAATAATTTGAAATAAGTCGAAAATATCTAGCACTTAAGTCAGAACGAGTTATTTGTTTAAGCGAAATGAATGAGATTTGTAGAAATATTGAACTAAGTTTAAATAACAACAAAACATCAAAAAGACGTGTTGATTCAATTGAAAAAAGAGATTATTTTAAAATACACGGTAATTCAGATATTTTTTTCACCAGTTGCAGGTCAGGGCTTCCACCCAATATAACTATTTTAATTAATTCACTTTTTTGTCTATGGTTATTGTACATCTTCCTTTTCCTTCCTATCTAGTGAGTTAATTTAAAAGTGATTGTCATATATCCGTGACGGAGCGGAGAAAGGGACGGTTGCAATCGCATAAAAGAACGAGAGTTTATTTATAAAGAGAGGCAGACAAATCCAAAACGTGATCCATAATCCATAATCCAGAAACAGGCGAAGGTCAGGCGAACAGCAAACAGGCATAAACAGTGCAAGACAGAGATCAAGGTCGAGGTCACAGAAAACAGGGTCGATAAACATATACAAACATGAACGTGAACATGGACGTGGACCCGGGAGCGGATAACCCAGCGTGAACTAAATCTAAACATGAAACGTGAACTCTAAGTATTCTAAGTATAATACACCGCGCTGTGTGTAGCACGGCTCACAGTATACACACACACACACACACTGATATCATTAGCCCCCGCAACTGCTAACAGCTGCGGGCGATACAATAACACACGTGACACTACGACACATGACAAGACAGGGCGGAGACATGACATCAGCAACAACAACAAAACGCACATGTCCAGCTGTCACTCGGGAAAAGCACGTGCTCTCGCATTCGCGCAGTAGAGCACGTTGCCACAAGGGGAAACCGTGACAGTGATGCATAAATGTATGCAAATGTACCATACAATGTTAAATAAGGTTCAGGTTAAATATGCTGTTTATTAATTTAAAAAATAATAATCATTCTTTTTTTTTTTTTACAGGTTTTAAAAACTGTAAGACGATGCCGTTCATTTTATAGAGATTGAACAGATCCCATGCTTTCACGTTTCCTAATAGACTAAATTGTGACTAATGAGGTCCGAGCTTTAAATCCTAATTAGTGTGTCTGTATCTCACCCCTAGTGTCTCATTTACAAATTACACATCGTATCAGCGCTTATGAAAATTTGCTGCCTCAAGCCTTAAACAAGCCTTACCACTAAAAAAAAAAAAAAAAGCTTGAGAGGGAAAACGTATTGAAATAATGTGTTCAATCTGCTTAAGGGCTCAATAAGCAGGAGTTATTAATTAAGGAGAGAATACATTAGTCATGATTAAGATGTCTTTTGCATATTGATGAACAATTTCTATGCTAATAAGTTAATTTTCCCATATCTCTATAAAAAAAATGGATTAAGTCTCTTATTACTAGTAGGTGTGCTGCTGATAATCAGTTATACACTATGTGCAAAGCAAATTCATAATAAACAATATTGTTCCATTCAGTAGGAGGATGAGGATGAGGATGACATCGCTGTTGTTCATCATTGTTGTGTGTAATTTGAAGGCAGCATGAGGACAGATGGGGTTTCTTTTCTTTTATTTATTTTGGAATTTATCTTGGAGGATGCAGTACCATAATTCAGTTCACCAGACAGAGTATTGGAACTGTTTGGAAAAACCTGGGTATGTCTTAGTAAGTTAGTAAACATATGATCAATAATTTGGCGGTTTACTGAAGAATTACCGTTACATAAAATACAACATTGAGGACTGGGTGCCAATAGTTACAAACAGTGCCAGTTGTATTGATATTGCTTTTAACTGTGTTTTGCAATTTCTTTTGTCTTAATTAAATAATATTTCTGAACAGTATTTGATGATTTTGTTATGGAACATCCACAAAAACGACTTCCTGTTACCATCCTAGTCCTCCATCTTGTGTCGGGGAAACTAAAAGGACAGCTTTCGAGGATGAAATTGTTGTAGAGTCAGCATTAAGCACGCACACAGCTCTTAGACTAATAATATAAAAAAAAAGAAACAAGCAAACAAACAAGAAACGTATTGCAATAATGATTATGTAAAAGTCGGGTTAAATTATTATTATTATTTTCTTTTACTTTAGCTTTACTTATGGTTGTTACGAAGCTCTGACACTGGAGACTCCTTCCAAAAAGCATGTATATAAATCTTGCATGAAGAACCATTAACTTAGCTGTGCTGCTGTTGTATTATTATTATTATTATTATTATTATTATTATTATTATTAACCCTGATTACGCTGTTCATTTAAAAAGCTAGCACGCGTGCTAACATACTGTTAGAAAAAAAAAAGGGCAGCGAAGGCAAGCAGAATCGAGGGCACACAGTGTGAGCGATGCTAATTTCACGTCTGAGTGAACGTGTCTGAAATATTTATTAGGCTAATTTCTATTATGAATCATGACACGTCTCCTCCTACTGTAGGTCACATTCTGGAGGGCTCAATTAAAACACGATCATGCTGGAAAAGGGTCAAAGGGGCATTATACACTTAAGGGTGGTTTAAAAATGCATGCACCATTTAAGTTCGAGTTGGAACTGCGCCAGACACCAAACCTCCCTCTAGCTGATTTTTGAAGTTAGCTTCTGGAGTGATTTTCATTTTTATTTATAATTAAAACGCATTACCTAAATTTGACTTTCAACCAGTGTTCATAAAAAGAGTTCAGAATCTGTGATCTAAATAAAGAGGAATAAATAAATCAATGGCAGGTTGCTGTGATGCCGTGAAGTTTATTATTATTATTATTATTATTATTATTATTATTATTATTATTATTAAGTGTTTATTATACCACAGGGATTTGCCATCAATTACAGTTGTTGTTTTTTTCCCCGGCTTTAAATAAACAACAAAACGTCGTACTCATTTATAGTTACATACAAGTTCTGACACTGGAGACTCCTTCCAGAAAAGCCAAATAAACGTCTCCTAACAGAAAACTTCACTATGTGAACAATTACACTCTGATTACGTCGACCATCCACCACACAAGTGCCAGTGTCATATGGAAGTTTGGAACAAGCACATGAATCAGCATATTTTGACCAATTAGGATGAAGCAATCAGAGCCACCGTGTCAACAAACTAGTCAACGACGTACATTTGTCCTTTTCTTGGAGAACTATAACGGATCGAAGCAGAAGAGAATGAAACGACCATGCTTGTAATTGCACTGTTACTCTAACGATGCATTATACAGCTCCAGTAGGGCACCAAAGTTAATGACCTGACAAATAAGTTGCAATGATTTACGGGCTTTGTGACTAATGTAAAATAAACAAACCGTAGGGGTTTTGAACTGAAAACCTTGTTCTGAGTCCCTCTCGCACACTAACTTACACACCCGCGTTTCCAATTTCCTTTTAGAGCGGGACGAGTGTGTTAGCGGTCAGAGCTCATGTGACGAGAACGCTATCTGCACGAACACCATCCACGGCCACCTGTGCACCTGTAAGCCGGGATTCATGGGTAACGGCACCATCTGCACAGGTAGAGCCCTCAATCTTTGCACACAGACATGCACGCAGACAGCAGCATCAGCTAGCTTGGGAGATGATGAGAACTGATTTTGATTTTGGCTTCCGCCACTTTCCTTCCTGACCTCCGTTTCCCACGGCATCTCTTGCGCTCCTCGCTGATTGGAGGAGCCAGTTCTGATTCCTGTCAGCACTGCAAAGCAATCGGTTCATCTGGCTGCTGCTATTAGCTCAGGGAAAAGCTTTCTGTTTCTTTTAAGCCCTGGGTAGATTGCAGGTAGTGTGTGTGTGTGTGTGTGTGTGTGTGTGTGTGTGTGCGCGTGTGTGAGCGCGTTGCATTCCAATATGCCCTTCACTGCTTTATTAGGTCAAGAGGAGTTTGTTAGATGAGCCCATGGAATAGCATGGAAGTGTCTAGGTGCACAACGAGGAGGCGTTATGATCTGATGCAACTTCCCTTCTCGAAAGAGCAAACAATCACAGTGACAGTCGATGCTGTTAAGTGCAATCTAGAGCAACAGTTTCAGGATTGTAACATTCTGACTGTAGACTCTTGTGAATTAGCACTCCTGGTAGGAACATTGCATGAATCTCGATCTCACCTCCATGCTCGCCTGCCACTGCAACTTCCCACTAAAATCCATGAAGTGGACGTCCGCTAAGAGTGAGTCAGAAATCCGCCCGGAAAACTCGTCACTCTTGCTCTATTTGAGGTGGAGTGTAACAATAAGATGCTACGTAGCTATCGAGCTTTGCTAGCGAGTAGCTAATATTCAGTAAACGAGTACAGTACTAGCATTAAGGAGCCAAGGTGTCACGGCCCAAGACGTAAGGGAGTTGAATACGGAGGGAGGTGTAGGTAAAGGCGTTTTTATTAAAGGAGACAAAGGCAGACAATTCCAAATCAGTGATCTAAAGCGTGGTCCAAAAACATGCAAAAAGGTCAGTCGATCGGCAAACAGGCATAAACGGGCCAAAGCAGGAATCGAGGTTGCGCTCACTGGAAACGGGGTCAAAACACAAACCATGAAACATGAAACTATGACAGGGAACTGGGAGCAGAAAACACCAGCGTGGTCTCAGTAAACTAATCTAACATTAAACCCAGGTACGTAGCATAAACTATCAACAAATTTAACTATAAAACTCCCCCAGGTGTAATGGGAAGCGAGAGGTATTTATCACGAACAAAATCAACGTTAAGCGCTGACAGCTGAAAACAACGAAGACACACCCCGGAACAACAACCAATGACAGAACGGGGAGGAGACAGAACAGAAAGAAAACAAACGCAGGTGTCCACAGTAAACAATGTCACGGTTATCAACATCCGGAAAGCATGCGCTCATGCACGTGCACAGCAGGCCGCAGCTCTGTCTAAAGGGGAGATCGTGACAGATCAAATCAGGCTGAATATTATTTTGTATATAATACTATATTGTGCAGTGCACGTCAGTCGTCACGTTTACTTGCAAGAGAGCGAACGTAACAAAATCGGGACACACGCATACTGTCGCTAACCAGCGCTTAGCATATTTAAGCCCGCAGCATTTGTTAAACTCGCTCCTTACTGAATGTACACTGTACTTCTTACTGCACATTTCTTTTCACGATTTTGTATCATTTCATCACCTGTTTTTCCCCAACGCATACCTTAAGTATAATCATATCTTGCTTTCTAACGACCGAGCGGGACGTAAACGACAAGTGCAGACTACCAGGAAGCCGAAGAGAGTTATTGCAGAAGGAAACGTATGGATTTTTCGTGTATTATTGAGTGTGATTATGTGGAAGTGCTTGCCCTCTGATGTGCGTAGACACGTGTAGTTCTGAGGAACAGGATGTGATGGTGGGTTAGGGAAGAAACAATGCAATTTTCTCAGCGTGTCGTGCCATGGGATTGGGAGCCAGACTACTGTAATTACCTCTCTCTCTCTCTCTAGTCTCTTTCTGAATAAGGCAGCTTGCAGTCCCTTATGTGTTCCTGAAAAGTGATTATGATGTACTGATTCTACTGCAGGATTATTATGTCTTAACCCGAGTGAGGCGTCCTGTTTGTCTGATCTGTGAACAACATTTTGAATCATATGTCTGAGATGATTCTGACTCATGTTCGTCCTGTGTTGTGTTATTTTTGAGGAATTTGCAACAGGATGGTTAATGTTTTCTGGCCTAAATGTACACCTTGCAAACAGACTGTGAATTGTCTCTCGTGGTGGTGCAGCAGCTTCAGCATCCTGGGATTCGATCCTGCGTGCCAGTTTATGTGCATGCTCTTCCCACGTCCCAGGATTCCTCAGAGTTCTCCAGGAATGTGTGTGTAAGGTGTTCGGTATTCCCAGGATTGGCTCCACATCTCGCCTATAATCCGTTACACTAAAGAAATAAACGTTAAAATGTCTAGATCTTCCTAAGTGGCTTTTTTATGTGCGTGTAAATGAACGAACAGATGAATCTCATCAGATTCGTTATATTGCCCTTTGTGACGAGAAAGCGACACGATCATGACATCACCACAGCAGGTAGCTGTGCAGTAGGTGCAAAAAACAAAACAAATGATGAGAAACGGGAAGTTCGTTTTGGATTCTTTTTATATAGTTACATATTCATGCTATGGCGTGCCAGGTTAACTGAGAACGCGCTCCATGTACGAGAGGTTTCCTCTTACCGAAATATTTCTCACAATGAATCAGACATACAGTACAGAAGCACATAGAAAAGGTAGATACTCTTAATGTACTGATGCACTCCTTTCGAATCAACAGGAAGTGGATGATGGAAAACACCTTTTTTGTGATATTGTCTCTGAAATGACCTGTGCACCTGTTTTCAGTCAGCCGTAACCATAACCCTAAACCTAACGCTGGGGCAGTGGTGGCTCAGTGGTTAAAGGCTCTGGGTTACTGGTCAGAAGGTCAGGAGTTCAATCTGCCAAGCGACCACTGTTGGGCCCTTGAACAAGGCCTTTAACCCTCAATTGCTCAGTTGTATAAATGAGATAAATGTAAGTCGCTCTGGATAAGGGCATCTGCCAAATGCCGAAAATGTTATCTAATGAACTCAGTGGCAAAAATGTAGCATGGTCTTCAAATAAACAGCGTTTTTAGAGAGAGACTCTGAAGGTCAGCACTCATATACATGATATATATGAAACCCCTCTGTACTGGTGAGTGCTGACCTTCAGAGCCTCTCTCACCTTCGCGCTCTCTGTATGTGGTCAAAAGGGACCACAGTTCACACCGCAAATATTATTTTTTCCACAACGTTTCATCGGAATGCACTGACTTTTGCCTGCCTCTTTGCATCACCTGATGCCCCTATCACTGTTAGACAACTATAATAAACCAACCTTGGTTAGGATGCACGTGTGATATTGGTCTTTACGAAGACAGCGGTCTTTACACACGGATTTAAATCCGGAAGCCGTGGATTCAGACTGGGGGAAAAAACAAGAGCTTCAGAGCGTGGATCTGAAGTCTGTGGTCCATGACTGGTTTCAAATCCTTAATAAAGGTCTTGAGCCTTTCCAGCAGAAGCAGTGAAATCAGTGTGTGTGTGTGTGTGTGTGTGTGTGTGTGTGTGTGTGTGTGTGTGTACATTTTTTAAATACTTAAAGTGCTTACACATCCTGTCAATGTTCGTTCGTTCATTTGTATAATAAAATCCCACTAAGCAACAATAAGCGTAAAAACATGACAAAGTTAATCAGTTCGAAGTAAAATGGTTCAGACATAATTATAGGACAGAAAAGTTCGCTACTTCTGCATTGTTGCAGTTCCATGCACTCCTGATCAGTGTAGCTTTTAAACTAGCTGTTTTTTATGCTTTCTGTGAGCATTTTACTCACACAGACAGAGAGAGAGAGAGAGAGAGAGAGAGAGAGAGAGAGAGAGAGAGAGACAGAAAAGAGAGAGAGAGAGAGAGAGAGAGAGAGAGAGACAGAGACAGAAGAGAGAGAGAGAGAGAGAGAGAGAGAGAGAGAGAGAGACAGACAGAGAGAAAAGAGAGAGAGAGACAGAGAGAGAGAGAGAGAGAGAGAGAGAGAGAGAAAGACAGACAGAGAGAGAAAGAGAGAGAGAGACAGACAAGAGACAGAGAGAGAGAGAGAAAAAGAGAGAGAGAGAGAGACAGAGAGAGAGAGAGAGAGAGAGAGACAGACAGAGAGACAGAGAGAGAGAGAGGGACAGAGAGAGAGAGAGAGAGAGTGAGTAAGTTAGTAGCATCAGCATCGGTCCATGAAACTATCATCCTGAAAGCAGAACAGCTCATTTCACAGCAGATTGATCATCTAAAACAGGAAGAGAAAGTGTGTGTGTGTGTGTGTGTGTGTGTGCGTGTGTGTGCGTGTGTGTGTGTGTGTGTGTGTGTGGTGTGTGTGTGTGTTTAACAACTGAAGTGACACACTCCTCCTGTCCTTTTTCTGTATGGACTGAAGAGAGAGAACAGAAGTACACGAGAAACACAGAAACCGTCATGTTCTTGTGTGATTTATGGACAAATCGCCCATTTAGCGCTTCTCGGGAAGCGGTGTGTTATAATGATGAAGCCAGTCTTACGTTCCACATGCTGTAATTTCCCTGAGGAGAAGTCTCTGTACTCGTGTTACTTTTGAGGATTTCGAAACATAATTAGCACTAACATGGGAATGACACAATGAGTAATGTCTCTGACATATTGTGTGTGTGTGTGTGTGTGTGTGTGTGTGTGAAAAGAGAGAGAGAGATTGACATTTGCGTTCATTTGAAGAAATTGTTGGAATTTCAGAAACCTAATGGCGTGCCATTACGACCACTCAGCTGTAAATGCTCCCATGTGGATGTGTTGAATGAGTAAAAATTTGCCACTCTGTGGATAATCATGTTCACACTGACTCGCTTATTGTCATACTACTCGCTATTCTTCTTCTCTCTCTTTTTTTTTTTTTTTCCCAAAAGACCCAGTGCAATGGAAACCCCAACAATCCCATGAACACCGGAACTGTTTCGTCCGTACGCCATGTTGATCTCCACTCCACATACATTTCACTCTGAATACTGAAGTACCCTGAACTGTGAAAACACATACAACTGTTCTTGGTTCTATCCAAATATTCATTTAGACATACAAATTGAAAGTCCCATAATTCATTGCAACTGCAAACAGACCTTATTCGGACTGGACTAGTTTGACCTGTATTATACCGTCTATTCAATGAGCAGAAGAAATAAACCCAGGTCGTGTATTGTATGTCCCATGCAAAAGTATATATATATATATATATATATATATATATAAATAAAATAAAAATAAAAAACATTATATTTACATCTGTATAAAGACACTCCAGGAACTTTTCTTTTCTACAAAAGCAACCAGGCTTGTAGGAGTTTAATACCAGTTTATGTACCAAAAGCAAGTTATTTAGTTCCTAGCACAGTTAAAGCCTACATACATCTCATTTGCCATATCTGGCATCCATGACACGCACATCATCTGAAGACACAGATATCGAGATCGCTTATCTCTTAGGAAGGGATGAGAATTACTTCGGACGTCCTCCTTGCGTGACTTTGGCCCTGCTCGAACAGATATTATATTGTGTGCCCACATTTCTCAGCTATGGATGAAATGAATGATGAAAATGAAAAATGAATTGTTGTGATTGTAGCGTAACTGGTACTGGTTATGAATTGACTACTTGAGGTGCGAAAGCAGCTGTGAGCATGCAGCGATTGTAATTGTTGAGAGACATGCAATTTACAAAACAGAGTGACGCCACCCAGGAAATCTGGAATCTCCGACTTTATATCAGATTTTAGACTGTCCAGTGTGTGCGTGTGTGCGTCTGCATGTGTGTGCGTGTGTCTGCGTGTACAAGCTTTCACCTGACTGTCTTCATCTTATTATGTAAGTACAAAGGTTTAGCCAAGACAGTCAATGATACTAGAGTATATATATATATATATATATATATATATATATATATATATATATATTGTGTGTGTGTGTGTGTGTGTGTGATAATGTTCATTCTAAGCCCAATCTATTAACCATATGTAAGTTGTTTTTTTTATTTGCGCTGTTGCAAGCAACGTTTTTTTCACGTCACTGTGGTTTTGCACTTTTGCCTTGTTGCATATGCGTTTACGGGAATTATCGTCACCAAACTCTGGACACAGCTGGACATCTTTTAGTAAAGTCATGTGTAAATGTTTGCGCACAGCCAAACTAAACAATTCCATGATCATTTCTGAAAACGCTGATTTTGTTCGTACTGGCGCGTGTATGTTGATGAATACCAATCACTTGTAAATGACCAGGTGTGTGCACGGCACGGCTGATTTGCATTTGGTGACACCCACAAAACTCCATAAAAAGAAAAGCTCAAACACTGCCTCGGCCAGAAAATCATCGCGCCCTCCCTGATGCCGTGTTAGAAAAGCAGAAGCGGAACCCAATGGTCTGCAGTACACTAGGGAGTACACAAAGCTTCGCAGCTTGAGACGTACCAGATAGGACACTTATCAATCAACTTATCAACTGACTTATACACCACATGCGTCCATCTTCCTTTCATGCAGGGCCATTCTTAATTAAATCAAGACTTTAAGACTTTTTTCTGTCTTAATTTATGGATCCATGTTTGCTAATTTTCATATTAAATATTCCTTTAATTAAGCCATTAATATGTAACCACTGGGTTTCACAAAAGGTTCAAAAAGGTTCATTAAATGTGTGTGTGTGTGTGTGTGTGTGTGTGTGTGTGTGTGTGTGTGTGTGTGTAACTAAAAATGCACAAGTTATTTACACTTGTCAGCATGATCCTTATACAGTCAGGGGGTAAAGGATGTACACCTGCCATCAGTTCCATCAATGTTTTTATTTATCAGGACCTAAAAAACAATTGTGCAGATTTATAATAATCTCAGACGCGACAAAAAAAAAAAAATTCCTCATAAAGTAAACCAACGTTCAGAAATCAGGTGGGAAAAATTAAGTACACCCTATAATTCAATTCCATGCAGAACCACCTTCCGCAACAATAACTTGAAGTAAAGGATTTCTGTAGGAGTTTATCAGTCCCTCAAACTCGTCTTTACAACATTGCTTCGGTTCATTGACGTTTAAGGGCATTCGTTTACACGCTGCACTCTGAAGATCCCTCCACAGCATCTCAACGGGTTTGAGGTCCGGACTTTTATTTGGCCATTCCAAAACCTTAATTTTTTCCCAATCTTTAGCCATTCAGATTCTGATTCAGATTCAGATTCTGAGCGTATTTGTTCTGTTGCATGAACCAATTTCATCCCAACTTAAGCTGCTGGAAGGATGGCCTCACGTTTGTCTCATTAGTCAAAAATATATTTTAAAAAAATTTTTGTGTTTTTTCAAAAAAAATTTTAATTTTATATTAAGTCCCCATTTTTTTTTTGAGAGGAAGGAACAAACCCCCCCAAAAAACTTCACAAACCCCCGCCCCGTGGAGACTCTTGGAATTTTCTTTATATCTCTGGACATTAAACAGTCTGATCTTTCAAATTGTTTGGAGATGGCCTTATAACCCTTTTCAGATTGATGAGCAGCAACAGTATCCTTGTCACGTAATGGAGGCACAGAGGGAAGCAAGTGCAGATCAAGTATCACGGTTTAATTAAACAAGTCCAAAGGATCAGGCAGAAATCAATAAACATAGACAGGCAGAGGTCAGGCGATCAGGCAAACAGTCCAAACTAGGCAAGGTAAAATGTCAAGGTCGTAAACATGAACAAAGTCAAAACCAGATTAAACAAACATTTTATCACTGCTTGTAGCAGTGGTGGCTTGGCGTATAAGGCCAGGTTACTTATAGTAAGGTCGGTGGTTCAAGCTCCTGTACTATAACGCTCTGGGTTACTTACCGGAAGGTTCAATAAAGACTGATCAATAAATTCCTTATTGAAGTGACCGATAAAGAGTTATTTTTATTATCATTATCAAGGTTTGGTAACAACAGAGACCACAGACAACTGAACGTATTCTTCGCAAAGCAACTGTAAAGGAGTGGTGTGAGTGGAAGTGTAATTGATAGCAGGTGTGTCTAATTAGAACTCCGGGGCCAGTGAACATATCTGTGTGTGTGTGTGTGTGTGTGTGTTCGGGAGTTGAAGTACGCTTCAGACATGTTTGTAGTTCCTGGTGCATTCTGGGAAATGGAGTCGCTGGTTTGCTATGACATGATAATTCTCTGCATAACAATAATGATAAAGCATTATTATGAGCTAGTCATAGTGCAAGAGGTGGAGATTGTCTAAAGAACTGGATGACTGTGTGAGATTAATACAGATCTAACCACACAAAATGTTCTAAATAAATCTACATTTATAAAAAACTAATGCTAGTACAGATGCTGAGCTGAGATAAGCTGAAGATAAGCTCATTTGCTTACTTTAGCATTCTGTATTCTGAAGTTGTCGTGATTATAATTTTTTTTCTTGTACTGTATTTCAAACAGTCAGATATGGCTGTGTTTTGAGTTATTTAGTTATGGCTAGAAATGCCATTGATTGAAGGTAGTGTGTTGTGTTGGCCTTCCTGACCAAACTCGCACTTAATGAGATATTACTAAATGATCCAGAAGGGGTTTTTTTTGTATTCCTCCTCATGTCACACTTGAGGACAAGCAACAGCTTTTATTAATATTTCACACATATTTTCTGTGTTGCCACTAATGCTTTGCTAATTAAACACAATCTCTTCTTTCTCAGCTCCATCGATCGCAGAGCATATTTTAAATCTTTCTTTTGCCACATTCTGGCTTGAGCACTCATCACTGCTGAGTTCTGATTACTGTGTGTGGAGCTTCACATGTTCTCTCATTGTCCTTCTCAGATTGTCCGATTTTTTTTTTTTTTTTTTTAGCAAATCACTGAAAATCCAACCACCAATTCATCGGCAGATCTTATTACGCTTTTAACAGAATTTCTAGAGATAAAAAGGAGACTCCGTATTTCTCTATATGCATTAAGTTACATTAAACAAATCTGTGTTTAACCCTCTTATCCCCTGAGCCTGAGCATTGCTCAGTGCAATATTCGCTCCGGATCCTCCAGTCCTCCTGTGCCTCTGGTTTACATGAGGGAACTGTGATGGTCATGTCAAAAGCTTGATTTAATGATCATAAACCGTTTTTATATAAATCTGAACATATGTTCCCTTTCAAGGGGATCTCCACGGGCTCGAGTGTCTTGCAGTGACCCTCGGGCTTGGGTCTTTTTGAACAGGATATACCCTCGGTATGATGGAGTGGATATTCTTGTTCCCATAGTGTTATGCTAAACGTAACGTGGAGTTCCCTTTGAAAGGGAACATCTGGGTTATGCATGTAACCCTGTTCCCTGAGAAGGGAACAAGGCATTGCGTAGCTTTGTCATACCAGCGTCAGCCTTTGAATTACGTCTTCGCTTCAGATAATAGAGGCTTACGGCGAGGTTCACAGTTGCCATATTTATACTACTCGACGCTCTTAATTGCCACGTCACCTGATCATGGCAGGCCTATAAATAGGCATGATTTTACACAAGCTTCAGGTGCCGGATGCGTGCGAGGGCACTCCCCATAGTGTTATGCTAAACACAACATCTTCTTCGCTTCTCAGGGAACAGGGTTACGTGCGTAACCCAGACAGTTTGGAGCATCATCATGCTGGAAGATCCAACCATATATATTTGAGTTCCAGTTTACATTTTCATTTAAAAACTTCTGGTACTTCATGGAGTCCATGAGCCATCTGACCGAACCTAACTTTTGAGGAACAGCAGGCTCACAACATACTTTACATGGAGGAACATACTCTATGTTCTTTTGTAAATACCCAGCCTTTTATTTTATACTAAACACACCTTAATATTGTTTTTTGACTCGTATGACCATAAAACCTACTTCTGATCAGAGATACAGTACCATACAGTACAATACTCCAGACTTGGTGGAAAAAATTTCTGCAAATCTCCAATCGTAGCTATTTTTATAGTCATTGACTGATTTATGAAGAGGAAAACAAACGACAGATGAGTTTCTCACAAAGCAACTTCACATGAAGATGGCAGCACAAAAAAATGTTATTCTCATTGTCAGATTCAGTAGCTAAAATGTACATTGAGGGTTAGTGAGTATTTGATCCCCTGCTGATTTTGTATGTTTGCCCACTGACAAAGAAATGATCAGACTATAATTTTAATGGTAGGTTTATTTGAACAGTGAGAGACAGAATAACAATAAGAAAATCCAGAAAAACGCATGTCAAAAATGTTAGAAATTAATTTGCATTTTAATGAGGGAAATAAGTATTTGACCCCCTCTCAATCAGAAAGATTTCTGGCTCCCAGGTGTCTTTTATACAGGTAACGAGCTGAGATTAGGAGCACACACACTCTTAAAGGGAGAACTCCTAATCTCAGCTTGTTACCTATATAAAACACTGTGACGCACCGCTGGCGCAAGAAGCAAAACAGGATGTAAACGCAGCGATGAACGGTGATGTTTTATTTACAGTGTTTCAACAGGAACAAAACCAAAACATGAACACAAGAACTAAACTAGGCTCACTTGACTAGCACTGCTACTCCTAGTGCTAACTGCTAAAACTAATACGTAAACAAGAGCCCAAAAGTACTAAGGTCAGACACAGTTACTACGGAGGTGCATTTACTCATGCACCCTAAATTTTATGAGTGTCTTCTCGTGGCTACGAATCTCTATAAATACATATGCACACATATATACGCAGTTATCTTCATGGATACCCATTCATAAGCATTGAACCGCGCCATGTGGAGCACGGCACACGGTATATAAAGAGTCCCCGTCATCAGTCAAATCAGCTCGCAGCTGTGCGTGATTCCCACACATGACCCTTTGACCTCACGGGACGAAGACGTGACGTCGATGCGGACGATGTCCGCGCATGCGCAGTGGCGTTCAATGCGAGCCACTGCTCCGGGAGGGCTGTTACAACGCGGAAGAAGTCCGCGCATGCGCAGTGGCGCTTGCTGCGTGCCACTGCTCCGGGTGAACTGTGACAGACACCTGTCCACAGAAGCAATCAATCAATCAGATTCCAAACTCTCCACCATGGCCAAGACTGAAGAGCTCTCCAAGGATGTCAGGGACAAGATTGTAGACCTACACAAGTCTGGAATGGGCTACAAGACCATCGCCAAGCAGCTTGGTGAGAAGGTGACAACAGTCGGTGCGATTATTCGCAAAAATGGAAGAAACACAAAAGAACTGTCAATCTCCCTCGGCCTGGGGCTCCATGCAAGATCTCACCTCGTGGAGCTGCAATGATCATGAGAACAGTGAGGAATCAGCCCAGAACTACATGGGAGGATCTTGTCAAGGCAGCTGGGACCATAGACACCAAGAAAACAATTGGGAACACACTACACCGTGAAGGACTGAAATCCTGCAGCGCCCGCAAGGTCCCCCTGCTCAAGAAAGCACATATACATGCCCGTCTGAAGTTTGCCAATGAACATCTGAATGATTCAGAGGACAACTGGGTGAAAGTGTTGTGGTCAGATGAGACCAAAATGGAGCTCTTTGGCATCAACTCAACTCGCCGTGTTTGGAGGAGGAGGAATGCTGCCTATGACCCCAAGAACACCATCCCCACCGTCAAACGTGGAGTATTTGATCCCCTGCTGATTTTGTACGTTTGCCCACTGACAGAGAAATGATCAGACTATAATTAATCTTGGGTGAGAACCTCCTTCCCTCAGCCAGGGCATTGAAAATGGGTCGTGGATGGGTATTCCAGCATGACAATGACCCAAAACACACGGCCAAGGCAACAAAGGAGTACCTACAAGAAGAAGCACATCAAGGTCCTGGAGTGGCCTAGCCAGTCTCCAGACCTTAATCCCATAGAAAATCTGTGGAGGGAGCTGAAGGTTCGAGTTGCCAAACATCAGCCTCGAAACCTTAATGACTTGGAGAAGATCTGCAAAGAGGAGTGGGACAAAATCCCTCCTGAGATGTGTGTAAACCTGGTGGCCAACTACAAGAAACATCTGACCTCTGTGATCGCCAGCAAGGGTTTTTCCACCAAGTACTAGGTCATGTTTTGCAGAGGGGTCAAATACTTATTTCCCTCATTAAAATACAAATCAATTTATAACATTGTTGACATGCGTTTTTCTGGATTTTGTTGTTATTCTGTCTCTCACTGTTCAAATAAATCTACCATTAAATTATAGACTGATCATTTCTTTATCAGTGGGCAAACGTACAAAATCAGCAGGGGATCAAATACTTTTTTCCCTCACTGTATTATTATTATTTTATTCTTATTTTTTCCCAAATATTGTATTGAGAAGAAAAACAAACTGTCTGACACACAGCAACAGTCATTCATAGTTTTTCTCTTTTTATACTAACAAAGGAAAACAAAATTAAATTAAAAAGTATAAACACCAAAAACAATCACACCCCCCGCCCCCGCCCACCCCGGCTCATCATGGCTAACAAATAACTATCGCTGGTTATATAGATATGGTAAAACCCAACAACAGGCACAAAAATTGAATTGTGAAGTGTCTGTAACTCCATAAAATATGCAATAAAGGGTACAGTGCCCCCTAGTGGTCATGAGATATGAAAAAAGGCACATTTAGATTCAGTGGGGCATTCAGGATATGAAAAATATCCTATGTCGGCCATTTTGGATGTCGGCTGTTTTGAATTTAGTCATAAAACTCCGTATTTTACAAATGATGACGTATCATTATTCACAGAATTTTTGATAAGTTATACCGTTTTTGAAAGGCACTTCAATGAATTTGAAGAACACGCAAAATTTAACTTGAGGCAAAATTTAAATCTCTGCAATGCTTTGAGGGATTGTGATGAAAAATTAGGCCCCAATGTTACCTGCAGAGAGTCGGCACACTGGTCCCTACTGGTCAGAAGATTGCAAAAACATCTTTTTTGGCTTATAACTCTTGAACGTTTTCCTGCATGATAACCATCATGCCCAGATGCTACCTGAGTGGAGTTATTATTGAAAATTTACTAACTCCTCATACACTGTCCTTCGGCCCCTAACCAAAAACATGTCACAAAGCTTCTTTTGCTGCTCATGGTGCTTATAATTGGCTTGACGGTATTGCTACTTGCAGCTATATTTTATTATTATTATTATTTATTTATTTAATTTTGGGCACAGTGGATTAGTATGTTCGCCTCGTACCAGGGTTTGAATCCTTCTTCCGCCCTGTGTGCATGGTGTTTCATCTGGGTACGTTGGTTTCCTCCCCTGTCCAAAGACTGCATTGTAGGCTGATTGGCATTTCCAGATTGTCCATAGTGTGTGATTGTGCCCTGCGGTGGGTTCACATCGTGTCCAGTGTATCCCCCTGCCTCGTGCCCCAAGTCCTCTGGGATAGGATTCAGGCTCCCTCTAACCCTGTGTGTGATAAGCGTTACAGAAAATAAATGGACGGATATATTATTATTATTATTATTATTATTATTATTATTATTATTATTATTATTATTGCTGATTTTGGTAATGCTTATGAATATTGTTGTCTTTGTCAGCATATAATTATAAGTCCTTTTTCTTTCATTGGTAAATATATGCTTCTTAAAACACTTTAAAAAGTTACAAGAAAACAAAACTGCATTTTTTCCATGTTGACAATAAATCTTCTCAGACTCAAGTTAATCTATCCGATTTAGAATGCCTGAGTAGTTGCTTGATACGGAGCTCATCCATTATTTTTTGGCAATTCCTTCTTTCCTTGCGTCTAATTCTGTTCAATTTCAGGCTGTTTGTAATTTGTGTCTGTCACCCGCTAGGCTATGATATGTGATTTCAGTAGTTTTGGTCCTAGGCTGAGTTCCAATCCTTTTTTTAATATGGCCTAATCGACTTCTACTTTCAAGTTCCCTATTGCTGAATATATATTTATATATATATATATTTGGGCAATATTTATTCAACGCAACATAAACGCAGGGCTGTTAAAGGTCCTTTTGTCAAAGGCCCGCAGGTTGTCTGGGCACATAGAGGACTAACCATGGGTATTACCCCATAGACAAATCCATAGAACTTCCCTGTGTGTCCCATACATCTTCCTTCTTCTTGACATCTGTATACTTCATTCCTTTACCAATCCATTTGGACCTTCATTGTCTGAACATCCCTCATCATTGTGTGAAAAATGGGTGATTGCTCCATGAGTTCTGCAGCAATTTGTCACACACTAATCAAGCGGTCCAAGCTTTCACTTTTTAATCATGAAGAGAAAAAGAGGGAAAGACCTCAGATCATTTTCTCATTAGAGATTTTCTCAATTCTCTTTTATTTTCTCATTTCTCATTCTTTCCAGGAAGCACCATGTGCCTTCTCATCAGGCCTCAGTGTATGGGTGTAACAAGTTTTATATATATATATATATATACACACACACACACACACACACACACACACATTTCACCCTGCGTACCTAGGTACTCAGGCATGCTTTGAGCACTTTTATTTTCCCCCAATAACACTAAATCTTTGAAAATGAAAACACTATTGCACAAATACAAATGTCTACCAAAGCTCCGCCTTATCCTGCCCACAAATCCTTGCAAAAAAATTCATACCTTCTCTGTTATACCTAGTCAGTACTTCATACCTATTATTCAGTGCTTTCAGCAATTATTGGCACCATTCATGAAAATAAACTCTCTCTCTCTCTCTCTCTCTCTCTCTCTCCATATATATATGATATATGATATTTTGAGCTCAACCATACAGTTTTTTGTTTGATTTTTTGCCTGCAAATCACATGTTTAAAGATTATTTGTGATGCCTGCCCTGATTGGTGGACAATTGTACCACCAAAAGGAGCAGTAAATAAAAGTCATCTCCAATGCTTCCAAGCAGCTTGTTAAAAAGAGGCGTGTATGAGTTGATTTTAACTTTACAACCGACTGAACAGTGCAGTTCTGAAACTGATCTGTGAGCTCTTTTTTTCCCCTTCCCTCACCTTCCTCTTCACTGAAGACGGAAAAACAAAACGGAACAGAGGGTCATTCATGATACCTGAACCCCCAACCTTCTGATTAGTAACTCAGAGCCTTAAGCACTGAGCCACCACTGTTCAGTTCCAACTGTTTCAGAAATGGAAAATCATCCTAATGTATAATGGTATTTTTTAACAGCTTTATGTAATTTTATACCATAAAATCTCAATTCTTATAATCTCACATTTCCTTGATATTGCCTGTTCTATAATTTAATCTGACTGTGTGGTTTCGTTCTGCTGCTTCTGCAGTAATGATTATTCATAATGTAGTTAATGTTTTTTTTCTTAAAAAGCTTACAAAGTAGTTTTTATTTAAACAATTAAAAAAAAAATTATTCCAGGAACTACACCGCCCTCCACTAATATTGGCACCCTCGGCAAATATGAGCAAAGAAGGCTGTGAAAATTTTTCTTTTTCTTTGTTTAACCTTTTGATATTTCGTTTAAAAAAAAAAATATCACAAAAATACTTTGCTCTCATGGATATCAAACAATTGCAAACAAAACAGGTTCATGCAAAAAAATAAAAATTTTAGTTAAATATAGGTGTGCAACAATTATTGGCACCCTTTTGTCAACACTTTGTGCTACCTCGCTTTGCTATGAAGTCCACGCTGGTGGACTCTCCTCTTCAGTTCACCCCACAGGTGTTCTATGGGGTTCAGGTCAGGGGACTGGGATGGTCAGGGCAGGACCTTGATTTTGTGGTCATTACACCATTTTTGTGTTGATTCTGATGTATGTTTTGGATCATTGTCCTGCTGGAAGATCCAACCACGGCCCATTTGCAGCTTTCCGGCACAGTCAGTCAGGTTTTCATTTAATATCTGTTGATATTTGATAGAGTCCATGATGCCACGTATCCTAACAAAATGTCCAGGTCCTCTGGCAGAAAAACATTAAAGATCCACCTCCATATTTAACCGTGGGGATGAGATATTTTTCCATATGGCTACCTCTCAGTGTGATAAACCACCTCTGGTGTTTATTACCAGAACGCTCTATTTTGGTTTCATCTGACCATAGAACCCGATCCCATGTGAAGTTCCAGTCGTGTCTGGCAATGATATATTTTTCTGGATGCAGATTCCTTGAGCGGGACCAGGAACCAGACTCAAAAGCGATTCAATTCTCTTGTGGGTGATCCGTGCATTACAAATGTTAGATTTGGGAAGTGAAATTGTCTAAACATAATCAGAACAGTGGAGGTGTAATATAAGGCATGAATGCGCTGCTAGACATGATGGAATTAGTAATAACTAAGTAATAGCAGTAGGAAGGAAGCTGCCTGCTGTTTGAGGTGTTAGCTGAGCTCAGATACCTTGAGGGTGAAGATGTGTGACGAATGCGTGATAATACTGAAAGTGTTGACTTCAAGAGGATGTTTCATCTTTGAACTGGATTTTTGCGGCATTTCATCATAGGTTTCTCTGCAATTGAAAGAAAGGTGGAAAGTAAAAGGCAAGTCGTTAACCTTGGCCTTGCAGATACTGCTTTTATTGACAAGGGACAGAGGGTTCTGTGGAAAACAGAAAAAAAAGAAAAAATTAGTCAGGAATACTGCACTGTAAAAAAAAAAAAAAAAAATGTTACTGCAAATTTTACATTAATTTACTGGAAACAGGATTCTACAAATTCCAAGAAAAATTCACATCTGTAAAATGTATTTTATCTTATATGGTATAAAATCCAATACCAATTTACTTATTTGGCTGATGCGTCTCTCTACCTACTGAACAGGGATTTTTAATTTATTTTTTTTTTCAGGCAATCATATGACCAAGAAGTGCTTGAAAATTATGATATTCATAGCGTTTTAAGAGCATTGTCAGTAAAAGTGCATCCAACGTTCCTTTTTTTTTGCCTGAAAGTCCTTTATAGCAATGAATCTGAATAACCCCTTGTTTCCCCCACACACCCTGTCTGTGGTTCCTTCTAAGAGTGTCTTACTGGTGAGAGACAGGAGGAAGTAAAGGCTTTGGATTAAACGGTGTGTTAATGGTATTAATGGTATTAACCTGTTTTTTAAAGTGATGTGTATCGACACAGTAAAATATTAGAGGTGCAGAGAAAACAGTCATCCTCTGATGTGTTGTTTTTCATTTTTAAAACATGTCATAATCAGAATTTTTTAGAACAACAGATGTTGGATGATTGAATGTTTATTGCTTTTCATGAACATTCTGATGTATGGCCTTCTTGCCTTGAGACAACAAGGTTAATTTATACAAATCCACCAAACAGCTGTTTTGTTGGTTCATAATGTCTGTGTTTTCTGTTGTTTTTTTATACTGTTAAAAAAACAAAAAAACAACAGAATGTATTTTTAACTAGCTAGCAGTTAGCCTTGGATCTATGTAGAATACTCTTGCTGAAACACTAGCAAGTAAAAAAACAACCCGAGACTGATTAGTGTGTTTCCTTTCGCCAGCATTTTGTAAGGATCCCTGTCTCCACGGAGGAACGTGTGCATCTCCAAACACATGTGTGTGTCCTTCAGGTTTCACTGGACTTCTCTGTGAGACAGGTAAACATGTCCTCTTTACATTTTGATTACAGCGATACCATATCTTGAGGGACTTTTCTACGTGTCTTCCATCATCTAAGATATATATATATAGTCAAGTGTACCTGTATAACTTTCTATTGATGCTAACACTCACAACACTTCCAAATATTTCCTTACAGCACATGAAAAATGATCAAAAGTAGACCATTATGCTAATGACATTATGCACTGTGAAAAGTTTGAACACTGGGAAATAATTTCTTCAGGTTACGATCATTTGAGGTGCTGTAGTTTTGTAAGCGATTGACATTTTGGCCACCCGAGCAGCAATTATCTTTAAAGTCGACAGGCTGTTGTAATAGCAACTTACTAGCTAAGGGTTAGCCTAAAACTTCTTACTGTAGATTGTAACTAGCTACCTAGTAAGTCATTAACATTTCAGTTACATCAAATAATGGAAGCAAAAAAGCAGATAAATCAGATTTCAGAGTCCTTACTTCAGACCTTTCAGGCTCTTTAAACCTTACACTACTGGCAAAATTAAGTTATACTCTTTAATCTTTATCTTCTTGCTTGATTTTTTTTTTTTAACTTATCAGGTTCTGTATAAAAATAAAAACACTTTATTTTACGATACCAAAAAACATCAGCATGCAAATGAAAACAGTTTTCAACCATCCACATTTAACACACTAAAATCTAATAATAGGTTCTGGAGTGTCACGCAGGATGCAATCGCAGTTCAAACGGAGATCTTTATTTGCACAAAGGAAAAGCAAACCAAACAGAAACAAGAAACTAGGTCCATGTTTCAAGCTCAAGCCATGTCTCTAGTCCAAGCCATGTCGTTCGTCCAAGTCATGTCCCAGGTCTCAGCAGGCCAAGCGCAAGTCCTGTCTTGAGCTCCTGACCTCTCGTCCAAGCCGGCTGTTCCGGTAAATTCCGTTCAGCCTCCCTGTTCAGCTGAAGACGGCGCTCAGCCTCCACGTCCAGCTGAGGATGCCGCTCAGCCTCACTGTTCAGCTGAGGTCGTCGCCCAGCCTCCCTGTTCCGCTAGGGAATTTGCTCTGCTCCCCTGCTTCAGGGACACCGTGCGGTTTCTTCCTGGTGCTGCTTGGGACATTCAGCCTGGGGGGCCGGGGCCGCCGATGAAGGGGGAGGACTCTTGGCACTCCGGGAGGAGTGCCTTTGGGCAGGGGTTCTGTCACGATTCGCGTGTTGAGCGCTGTTGCACATGCACGGACCTCTTCCGGGTTGACGTCAGTCCTTCGTCTCGCCTCGTCAAGGGTCATTGTTCATTGGGTCACGTGTGTTTGGGAATTTCCGGCAGCTGCTAATGGTTGCGGGTTAATGACTGAGAGACCTACATATACCGTGAGCCGTGCTCGAGACAGCGCGGTCGATAAACAATTCTAGCGATTTATGCATATGTTGTTTTGCCATGTTTAGTGCTTAGAGAGCGTCCTAGTTTCATGCCATGTTCTAGCTTTAGCCTTAGCCTTAGCCATAGCCATAGCCTTAGCCAAGTGAGCCTAGCTCGTAGCATAGCCTAACTTAGTTTGTTGTTTGCTTTACATTTCTTGTTTCTGTTTGATTTGCTTTTCCTTAAATAAAGATCTCCGTTTGAAATGCGATTGCATCCTGCCTACTTGCCTGCCGTCACGCCACATGACATGGAGGAATAAATGCATATAAATACATATATGACAAAGTTTTACCTCCATCATGTAACACAAAATCACAACAAAAAAAAAGAACAATTTATTTAAAACAAAGGGCCAACAAAAACACAGGGCTCAGGCTTACCAGCAGAAAAGATAGATGCATGAAGAAATATCCATAAGAATCATGCTCCCTAACACCCAACCCCGTGCACTCAAATACCACACTTCACAAACTCAAGATAGGGTGAGAAACACAGCACATGGTGAGAAAACACGCCACCACCAACAGATGGGTGGTAAGGCCTTTCTGCTGTGGATCCCTAGCTCCTGAAATAAACCAAACCCCACCTCCCCCTTCCCCATCCCTCAACCTTCAGATACTGTCGGAAACATCGACGTACAGGTGTGGTCATTAAAAAATGCTCAAGAAAGAGAACGTACGGTCTAGTATGTCACTCAGTCAGTCGGTCAGTGCTGGCGAGACAGGTTAGGTGGCAGTCGGGAAAGTACTCAAAAAATGTTAGTAACACGCCAGCTTGTGGTCAACAATTATAATGCAATTGCCAAAAATGCTGATAGCTTTTGACTAGTTTTGTACATTGTCATG
The DNA here is from genome assembly GCA_012411365.1 of Ameiurus melas. NCBI lineage: Eukaryota > Metazoa > Chordata > Actinopteri > Siluriformes > Ictaluridae > Ameiurus > Ameiurus melas. The sequence goes on from CM022762.1 coordinate 29,573,562, forward strand.
AGATTGGTCTTGATTGGACAGATTGCCTGGGACATGCAGACAACAGTGATAACAGTTGTTTCATGACAGGCTAAAATTCCTGTCCGCCATTGAGAATTTTCTGAAAAAGCTACTTTTTTTGTTAGTTATCAAAAGCTTTTGGATAAGCCAAACCATTCTCAAATAACGTGCAGACGAATTTGATGGTGATATGGTGAGGCAGTAGTGCATTAGCATATTCAGATCAAACTTAGTACCCGACATTGGCATCATGACTTGAGGCATTTTGCATTGTTTTGACCACCTTCTGGTCAAAAATGCTAATGCAATTTGAATATAAGCTCATTGCTTTTGATTACTTTTGCCCATTGTCATAAGACTGATCTTTCTAGATTCCTTGGCTCAGGGCAAGAACAATGATACCAATTAGGACCGCCAAACTTGATGTCCGCCATGTTGAACTTACTAACAAAACAACTTTTTAGAACCGTTCATCCAATTTTCACCAAAATTGAAAAAGATCATCTTCAGTTCATGCTGAAAAAAAACTTATTGAACTCAAGTTGGTCAAACCTTTCTCAAATGACACACAAATTAATTTGAAAGTGATCTTGCCAAAACGGAGACGATGCTATATCTCTGTAATGCTTTTGCATATTCAGATGTCAGTATATGTCATGAGTATCATAACATGAGGGTACCTGCTCAGTTTTGTAACAGTGCCACCTAGTGTTTGCAAGATATAAAAAAAAGCACAATTTTGCTTATAACTTCTGAACAGTTTGTCATAAAATCATGACCAAACTAAAATTATGCTCACTTTGCCTCTGCTTGGCCCCGGAATTGCTGCTTGCAGCTATGTTTTTTTTATTAATGTTGTTGTTGTTGCTACTGTTTGTTGGTGTTACACTGCTTGGAATTGTGTAGTAATGCAATTACTAGTTACCCGCTTTAAAACATTAATTCTCCCAATAATTTTTCATAATCACACAGCTGGCATGTCATGTCTCAGATATGGAGGATCGTACACACTCGATTACGTCCTAGCAAGGGAACTGAGGCAGTTGGAGGCACTTCAATTTCTAAAGGAAAAATAAAAATTGCTTGTATGTTGCAAATGAAAAACGTCGTCTCAGTAATGAGTTTCCTCCCTGCAGACCTCTTTGCGGTGTTCCAGAGACACGTGAAGCCCTTCAGTGTGTAAATGCACATTCTGCAAGTGAGGCAGGACCTCCATCTGTTTCTTCTTCTGTGATGAAAGAAGCAGATTTTTTATCTTAGTGCACACTATGAAGTGCCTGATGGCCAAATGGAGTTTACACACTTCATCTGTTACCCTCCTGCCAAGAAACCTTATTGTCTTTTAGCCTGTCTCTCTCTCTCTGTCTCTCTCTCTCTCTCTCTCTCTCTCTCTCTCTCTCTCTGTCTCTCTCTCTCTCTCTTTTTTTTTCTCTTCTCTCTTCTCTCTCTCTCTCTCTCTTTTTTTTTTCTCTTCTTCTCTCTCTTTTCTCTCTCTCTGTCTCTCTCTCTCTCTCTGTCTCTCTCTCTCTCTCTCTCTCTCTTTTTTCTCTCTCTCTCTCTCTCTCTCTCTCTCTCTCTCTCTCTCTCTCTCTCTCTCTCTCTCTCTCTCTCTGTCTCTCTCTCTCTCTCTCTCTCTCTCTCTGTCTCTCTCTCTCTCTGTCTCTCTCTCTCTCTCTCTCTCTCTGTCTCTCTCTCTCTCTCTCTCTCTGTCTCTCTCTCTCTCTGTCTCTCTCTCTCTCTCTCTCTCTCTCTGTCTCTCTCTCTCTCTCTCTCTCTCTCTCTCTCTCTCTCTCTCTCTCTTTTCTCTCTCTCTCTCTCTCTCTCTCTCTTTCTCTCTCTCTCTCGCTCTCTCTCTCTCTCTCTCTCTCTCTCTCTCTCTCTCTCTCTGTCTCTCTCTCTCTCTCTCTCTCTCTCTCTCTCAGTACACCTGTTCATTCAGCAGGTAATCACTTTAACAATCTGGACAAACAGTCTTCAATTCAATTCAATTCAATTTTATTTGTATAGCGCTATTTACAATAGTCATTGTCTCAAAGCAGCTTTACAGATTTAAAAAACAGGTATAAACAGTCAGAAACAGATAAACAGAGACAAACAGGTAGAAAACAAATGGAATTTATCCCAACTGAGCAAGCCACTGAGTGGCGACGGTGGCAAGGAAAAACTCCTTAAGATGTTTTTTGAGGAAGAAACCTTGAGAGGAACCCGACTCAGAAGGGAACCCATCCTCATCTGGGTAACACAGAATGTGAAGGTAACACAGATAATGTGAAAATGAGAAGTATGTATGGCCTTAGGAGCAGCCGTAGTCCCAGCAGAAGATTTGGGCTCATCCAGAGGCAGAAGGGATCTGGATCTCCAATATCTCTTAAAAAGTCTTAAATTCTGCCACATAGTACAGTTTATATTTTACGTCAAATTTACAAAAGTTTCAACGAGGCTGATTTTCTTCGTACTCGCATGCGTATGGTGATCATCCTTAAAGTGCAAACCACGTTCCAACACAGCTCATTTGCATTTATTGACTCCGAATAAACAAAAAACAAAAGAAAGAAAAAGAAGAAACTCCATTAAATGTCATGAGCACAGAGGATTGGTCCGTGAAATGACTACTAAATGGCGGAAAAACAGAAGTGGAAGCTACTTTGACTCACTTCTATGCCAATACAAATATTTAGCAGTGTACCATCATCACAAAAGGTCAGACTCTAGAGACAAATTACAGAAAAGGTGAATTCGTGAATATAAGTGTTTGATATAGCAATCAGCATTTTTAATATTTTATCCTAGCGAGCATGTTCTCTTTTCTCTTGGAATTGCATTGTTTCACTTTAAATTACGGCTATAAATGCATTGCTCTGAAATAAGTGTTTGAAGCATCTGCCATGATGGACCTTCGTTAGCTCAGGCGTCTTTCTTAATTGCCGTGGCATCCGAAAAAAAAAGGGAAAACTAGACTTGAAATCAAATCCAGTCTAACAAATGCCTCAGAGTTATAGTGTAATACAGCTGAAGGGAAAATGACCCATTTAAATGTTTTCCTCTGATTTAAATGGAAATGGAAAGGAAAGCTTTGAATATTATGCCACATTATTGGGTGGGTGGTTTAATTAGGCAGTAAACGTGTGTTTTTGTCAATCAAGTAAAAGAAAGAAAGAAAGAAAGAAAGAAAGAGGATGATTGGACAATGTTAGTAGTAATAACACACTTTCTGTCAAAATGTCAGATTGATTTATGACCCCTGGTGATTTATGACACCCCATGTTCCCCTGGCTGACAGTTCTGTAGGGGCACCCAATTTATGACGTCTGGTAACCCTATTGATCTCTACGTGTGAACTTCCTGGCAGCTGTCTGTCTGGGGATGTCCGTCTTGGTCTCCCCAGTTACGACATGTTTATGTTAATGAGTTTAGTGGTTCTTGGTGTTTAAATAATGGTTTAAGACATTGCAGTTAAAACTCAGAAGATACTCTGTTACTATTGTTGCTTTTCCAGGACTTTTGAGACACTAGGTGTGTTCCCACTGCAGGGACCAGGGTCTAAATTAAGTTCGGGGTAAAATATTTAACTCTCGCAGAGTGCTTACTCGGGAGGTGGTACTTTTTCAAAAGCCAGGAACTTTAGGGGGTGGAACTTGGGCGCTGGTCAAGTCTGTTGCAGTGCATACAGTGATGATCGATTCGAACCAACACTTTCTTTAACAATATGACCTATGGACCGATAACGAGGTTCAGGACTTATTAAGTGTTTATGCCGAGGACGAAATACAGTGGGAAGTGGATATGTCGGTTAAGTGAGCTGGGCATTGTTCACACAGGAAAACAATGTGTTCCTCTCAGTCATCTCGGCAATAACTAATAAAATCCGCTTGCATTATGAGCATTCTGAATTCTTTACTACGACTACTCGTCTCTTTTCCAGCGTATTTTCAAGTACCTCTTTAGCGAAGCAGCACATCACAATAAACAGCAGCACAGCTTGAACCTCCTTCATGCTTGTTGTCGCTGCAGTGTCATTATCAGATTTCAGAAAATAGACTGTCCGTTTTAATAACACGAACCTTTATCCAAAGTTATTTATTTTATTTTTTTTATTCCGTGAGCAGGAATCAAACCTGAGAAGGCAAAATCCTAACCACTAGACCAACAGTTTGGTTGAGAGAGCAAACTCTTGTTGCTGTTCAAAGGTTTGTGTTCCGAACTGCTTCCGGGCAATTTCTCTGGGAAAGCGGCTTATCTGTCACAATGGCTGCTCCGAGCACTCCTAGTACCCCTAGAAGACCAACGTGTCTTTCACCAACACGAGGACCTGTTGAAATGAGAGAGGATCTGACTTGTGCCACAAGAAAGAAAAAACAAGATGTTAGTTTGACAAAGTTTCTTCATGAAGTGGAGATATTGTAAAGATGTTGGCGTTTAACCCTGAGCATTGTTGTTTAACCCAGTTAATAAATCATCCATCACATAGATAACCATACAAGAGAAATACAATGAAAATCAAGACGGTTGCGGGAAGGTGTGTGCCAAGCTACACTTTAGACCTGTGCAATAATTAGTATAAGAATCACAACGCCGACCCCATGCGTTATTATCTGGCCTATTACCAGGATGGATTCCCCAAAAACCGTGATAAGCGACGTTGTTAGCAACACATTATAGCGGCTATTTAATAACAACAATACGGGATCCGGGTTAATGATGATGACTCGCAAAAGACCATCTAGGCCACCAGGGGTTTGGAGTGGTGGCCAAACCCAGAAAAAAATTTAAACATACGCCTAAGAAATTGTCAGTCGTAAAACGCAAGCTCAAGGAGTCAACAAAGAATTCTACATCAAAAAGACCAAAGACCTTCTGTTAAAACTATATTTTAGATCATGTCTTTATTACACAGCATGTCAGACGAGTGTTTAAAACAGGGGCAGACGGAGCCCCGGTGGGTCTTATTAACCATGCAAGGGGCAACGATATTTTCACAAGTGAATGTGTCGCTTGGAGATTGTCTTATATAAAAAAGTTCTGGCTCATATTCTTATCCTTGCATGAAAGAGCGTCTTACCAATTATGGTACAGATGCCCTTGAAATGCTTTTCTCCGCGGGACACTTTTACAAACACATGCTGGACATATGGATGTGGCAGACCCAGCTGGGGATAATCGTCGTCTGACAAAGAAACACCCGTTCACAGTGACATTTTCTTTCAAGAAAAACTGATGCTTAACGGCATGGACGAATCCTGCTTGATATGGAGCGACGCTGTAGCCTATAAACTAGACATTGTGTCAGCCTCGCTGTTTGTGGGGACAAAAAGTGTCTGTATCACCAGGTGTGCGATTGGGGCACGCACAAGCATTGCTCTCAACACCTGCCAAGTACCCCATCGACAGGGTGTGTCTGAAAAACTTCATTCCTACAGGCTCACGTGTCTGCAATCAAGAAAACGTATTCTTAGGAACTCTAGTTAGCGCTGGCTTCCCGGAAAGTATCTTAAAAATCAGGCTATTGAATCTATTGATAGGGAGGAATTTCTGCACGGTTATACCCTCTACGCATTCAATCTCCCACCAGACGAGGACTGTAGTCAGCACATATCGCTTATCAAGTCTGGAAATATTACACTAGAAGCACATTTTAGACAACCGCTACCCTGGACGATCGACGTAATTGTTTATGCCATATTCATCATCATTTGATTGTGCCTTTCCTCTTTCTCAGCTTCAGGTATCGTTGCGACGTGAGTGGTATAATGCCGCAGAGAACATTAAGGGTTATGGTTAGGGTTACTTCACCCTACTTCACACAATGAGCTCCTCTGTGGAAGATTGTAAAAAATAACCCTGTTTCTGTTTGGATGTTGCTTTGAATAATATTTTTTAGTGGTAAATCTAGCCGACATTTTCCCAGTCCAACGGTTTTTCACTACCTTCTTTTCTGGAGGTACAGGATATGGTGAAAGTAAATCTGTTCTGAGCCGAGAGTATTATGTGTTTTTGTTTTATAATCAGTCATGCGTCTGAAAGGTTTGCTGATAAAATTATGATTACATAAACATTTTGTGTACCCAGGATACATTTGTCTTCCTGATTGGAGTCTCTGGGATTTTTAAACAACATCAGATCATTTGTGTTTAAGCTGATGGTTCTGCTGGATTTACCTCGGCAAAATAAATTCTGTGCATTATAAATAGTGCTAAGATTTCTGTGTTGAACTTGCCGTGTAATCGCTTTCTCCACCTCATTGCATGCACTGGCCTCTTGCATGGGATCATCAAGGATCATCAAATTAGTTTTATGGATGGGGAACAAATCACCATCATTCAGAGTCCACAGTAATCCTTCAACAAATTTTATTTTGTACATTTTCAACAATTCATCACACAAAACAATGCCAACAATCATAAATATATAAAATTTTTTCCAGCTTTTTTAGAAATCAACTGTATAGCATTTTTGAACATTTTTACAAAATATGACTTCCCCGAGTTTGAAGGGTAGGATTTTATCACATATGAAAATGCATGCTGTAATCTGAAATCAAAACCATCTGTGTCTCGCACACACCTACGTCCAAAAAAGGTTGCCAGAAGCCATGGGAGCGTTGTGAAATCAGGGCGCAGCACACGTTTGTTGTACAGTACCTTAAACTCTTTAATGACTGACCTATTGTGTAGTGTGAAGTGTTTCGTATTTTGCACAATAGTGTCAGTATATGGCTATTGTTGTCTTCCCCCACAATGTAGTGATCAACAAGGCCAATCAGTGTGTCCAACCTAACGGCTTTTGAATTTACAGCATTGAGAGTGATACCTGTGGCTTTTAGGCAGACTTTACCCTAAGCAGTGCGGTAACCATATGTTTTCAGGATCCCTGAACAAAACTCTCCAATCTGGTTCCTATCCCCAACCTCATCAGTCAGATTACCAAGGTAAGGTCCCAACGGAGGTTCCCAGTCTACAAGTAAACATGATGCTGTCTTTGTCACTGTACAAGTCAGTTAACTCCTGCAGCTCTAGATGTGCATGTGCAATTTTAAACGCACCAAGAACGATGTTAATGTCACGGGTCTGGCCAGCTTTCCCGTCCATGTAACACCACTGAATTAGCACGACAGCATCTGACACGAATGAAAAAGTGTTTAATGTCATAACCATCACCGAATATGTGTTCAGCATCTCATATTAGTTCCATACACTGCAAATTTTCACAAAATAGAGAACCGCCCCAAAGTGAGTCTAGTAGAAGTTAATAGATGACGTGCGGGTTAAAACTTATCTTGTAAAGATTCATCTTAATCCCCACTTTCTCAAAGTAATCGGTGATGTATGATTCTTTGTCTGCATCTCTTACAACATGCGTTGGGAATGCATGGTTTCTGACCGTTGAGGAAAATGCCACACCTTGTCTACCACCCTGCTCCACAGCCTTTAACAAGCTCGATACTGTCCCAGCAGCCTAAACTAGCCCTTTCCTCATTAGTGTGTCTACATGGGCTGGTCTGATTCATGCCCATAGCCATAGAAACATCTGTCTGGGTATGGGCCTATGAAATCCTCATTTTCTAATCTTTTGAAATTGTGCAGAAAATAACCTTTCTCTGGGCAGGACATATTTAACGAAGCTGATGCCATGACCAAACGCATATAGTATTTCAACGATTCCTTGTTGAATGGCTGATTCCCAGCAGGTACAGGAGTTTTAACATGCAGGATTTATCACATGACAGAGTATATATTCACGTCCATTTTATTTTATTACAAACAAGAATTCAGCTTTCAAATTTCCAAAGTAAAATTAGATAATCCAACAGAGTCCAAACAAAACGTATGCGGATTGAAAGCTGTGTCTGTACCCACTGGAACGCCATAGGCTCATTAAGTTCAGCTGATATTGCGTATGCTGCAGTGCTAACATAACGGCACAAACGAAGTTGAGCATTTACATATTGCATCTCAAAATCATAGCATATGTACTTATCGCTAGGTGTCTTGAGTTTTATCGGCTCAATAAAATATTGGTGTATGCTGTCATTAACTAATTCGTCACCACAATGGTCACAACAGACGGTCAAACACTTTTGCAGTTTGTAGTTGGCGCCTATTACATTTTTGACAGTATTTTGTAACGTTGCACTGGGCATATTGCAATTTTTTTTTTTTTTATGAGAGTCATAACAATAGTCAGATTTGCAGTACCGCAAACATTTGCGGCATTGCCTCGTTTTGACAGGATCTTGATAACCGTTACAGATATCACAGACGTATTTACACAGATGGTCTCTATGGCTGGTAAAGCCCTGCTGGTAGTACTCACACACATATGGAGTACCTACGAACGATTTCAGTTTATTAATCAGAAAATAATGGCCACTGTGCAGGTACAAGAACACTGTCTTGTGACGAGGTACATCATTGGTCGTATACTTCTCCAACAAACCAGTGCATGACCTGTGTGGAAACCAGTGGAAGACCCTATCAACCGAATCAACCTGATTCTGCCAATCACTTCGTTATGGGCTAGATCGTGTATCTTTCGATACACACCCCCTTGTTTACTCCTTGCTATAGACACATTTAGATCCAAGCTATCATCAGCCCGCACATGAGAGTTACTTTGCATAATCTTCTCAAGCTGATTTGTGAAGACATAAACACTGTAATTGTTGTTAGGTGACAAGACAGTGTTAACATCAGAGATTAGAATAGGGCCTCTCAACGTTATGTTAATTAACCCCCCTTCCCCAGCCAACAGTCTGGAAAAACGACACAATTTCGGACATAATGTCATGCAAAAATATAGTGTAGACTGCAAAGTCTTTAAAGTCTTGGGCCCACTGTATAACAAAAAGCATGTCAATATCGTCTGGGGTTAAACCCAAATTTGGTACCACAGAATAAAATGAATGATATGGATGGTTATCTGTACCCTCGCCCACCTGTTGTGAATTTAAAAGACGGTCTAATGCTGAATTTGAAACTGGTCCTGGTTGATCATCTGACATTGATCTCGCAATGTTTAATAATTCTAACAATGTACTACCAGTAGACTCGGATCTATTCATCTCTACCACCATCTGAATTAAATAGATCTGATCTTTCTGTGGTGCTGCACCATCCATAGAGGGTCTCACTGTGGATGCATCATTTAATCCAGGGGTGTCCAATCGTATCTGCAAAGGGCCAGGTGCACGTTTTCATTCCAACCAAGCAGGAGTCGACCTTGTTTACAAGGTTTGATAAATCTTCTGTGGAAAAAAAAAACCCATAAGACCGTTCCAAACAAATTCCAACAAATCATGTAATAGATTTTATTGGTCGCATATACATAGTGAAATTCTTTTCTTCACATATCCCAGCACATCAGGAAGTTGGGGTCAGAATGTAGGCTCAGCCATGATACAGCGCCCCTGGAGCAGAGAGGGCTACGGGCTTTGCTCAAGGGCCCAACAGTGGCAGCTTGGTAGTGCTGGGCCTTGAACCCCTGACCTTCCAATCAGTAACCTAGAGCCATAACTGCCAAGCCACCACTTCCCCAGCAAGCCACCATTGCTTCACCAAGCCACCACTGCCCCACCAAGCCACTACTGCTCCGCCAAGCCACCAAGCCACCACTACTCCGCCAAGCCACCACAACACATTATACGTAGACACGAAGACTCATAGGCTATAACAGATATACATACCACTCGCCTTGTTCAGGATTTCCTCAAAAATGTTGGAAACACCTGAGCGTTATAGATCCTTAGCAATGCAGCAGATCCATGACTCGTTCATTAATAAATGTTTTTAATAATGGCAGTGATGGCTTAACGGTTAAGGCTCTGGGTTACTGGTTAGAATTTCAACCCCCAGAACCTCCAAGCTGCCACTGTTTGGGTCATAAACACTGAGACACAGGACTCGCCTCTTAATTCATTCACTTAAACACATTGTAAACAGTTGGTGGTTGGGGACCCCAGACAATGCACAGCACAGGAAGGACATCCTCAGGCAGACAGCTGCCAGCAAGTTCACACATAGAGATCAATAGGGTTACCAGAGGTCATAAATTAGGTGCTCCTACAGAACTGTCAGCCAGGGGAACATAGGGTGTCATACAGTGGTGTGAAAAAGTGTTTGCCCCCTTCCTCATTTCCTGTTCCTTTGCATGTTTGTCACACTTAAGTGTTTCGGAACATCAAACCAATTTAAACAATAGTCAAGGACAACACAAGTAAACACAAAATGCAATTTGTAAATGAAGGTGTTTATTATTAAAGGTGAAAAAAAATCCAAACCATCATGGCCCTGTGTGAAAAAGTGATTGCCCCCCTTGACTATACTATAACTGTGGTTGTCCACACCTGAGTTCAATTTCTCTAGCCACACCCAGGCCTGATTATTGCCACACCTGTTCACAATCAAGGCATCACTTAAATAGGAGCTGCTTGACACAGTAAGGTCCACCAGAAGATCCTTAAAAGCTACACATCATGCCGAGACCCAAAGAAATTCAGGAACAATTGAGAAAGAAAGTAATTGAGATCTATCAGTCTGGAAAGGGTTATAAAGCCATTTCCAAAGCTTTGGGAATCCAGCGAACCACAGTGAGAGCCATTATCCACAAATAGCGAAGACATGGAACAGTGGTGAACCTTCCCAGGAGTGGCCGGCCGCCCAAAATTACCCCAAGAGCGCAGCGACGACTCATCCAAGAGGTCACAAAAGACCCCACAACAATGTCCAAAGAACTGCAGGCCTCACTTGCCTCAGTTAAGGTCAGCGTTCATGCCTCCACCATCAGGAAAAGACTGGGCAAAAATGGCCTGCATGGCAGAGTTCCAAGGAGAAAACCACTGCTGAGCAAAAAGAACATCAAAGCTCGTCTCAATTTCTCCACAACACATCTTGATGATCCCCAAGACTTTTGGGACAACATTCTGTGGACCGATGAGACAAAAGTGGAACTCTTTGGAAGGTGTGTGTCCAAGTATATCTGGCGTAGAAGGAACACTGCATTTCATAAAAAGAACATTATACCAACAGTAAAATATGGTGGTGGTAGTGTGATGGTCTGGGGCTGTTTTGCTGCTTCAGGACCTGGAAGACTTGCCGTGATAAAAGGAACTATGAATTCTGCTGTCTACCAAGAGATCCTGAAGGAGCTTAAAAAGGCCGTTCATGCTCGAAAACCCTCTAATGTAACTGAATTAGGACAATTCTGCAAAGATGAGTGGGCCAAAATTCCTCCAGGACGCTGTAAAAGCCTCATTGCACGTTATCGCAAACGCTTGGTTGCAGTTGTTGCTGCTAAGGGTGGCCCAACCAGTTATTAGGTATAGGGGGCAATCACTTTTTCACACAGGGCCATGATGGTTTGGATTTTTTTTCACCTTTAATAATAAACACCTTCATTTACAAATTGCATTTTGTGTTTACTTGTGTTGTCCTTGACTATTGTTTAAATTGGTTTGATGTTCCGAAACACTTAAGTGTGACAAACATGCAAAGGAACAGGAAATGAGGAAGGGGGCAAACACTTTTTCACACCACTGTAAATCACAAGGGGTCATAAATCAATCTGACAGAAAGTGTGTTATTACTACTTGTTGTGCTGTTTAATACTTGTGTGTTTGTTATTTTTAATAAATTCATTAACTGTTATCTGTTACAAATCACTGGAATGATTAAGAAATACAGAAATAGTTGGAATAATCTAACAACAACAACAACAACAACAATAATAATAATAATAATAACAACAACAACAACAATAATAATAATAATAATAATAATAATAATAATAATAGGGGCACGGTGGCATAGTGGTTAGCACATTTGCCTCACACCTCCAGGGCCCGGGGTTTGAGTCCCGCCAGGGCCATGTGTGTGCAGAGTTTGCATGTTCTCCCCGTGCCGCGGGGGTTTCCAGGGTGTACCCCGCCTTGTGCCCGATGCTTCCTTGGATAGGCTCCAGGTTCTCCATGACCCTGAAAAGGAGTAAGCGGTTGAAGATGGATGGATGGATAATAATAATAATAACGTAGCCTTGTTACCGTGACACCTTTCTGCTTCCCCAGTAGCATACTTCTCTTCTAAATAGTCTCTCTCTCTGTGTGTGTTTGTGTAGATATTGACGAGTGTGTGGAAGGTCTCGCTCAGTGCCACTCACACTCTCTGTGCGCCAATCTGCCCGGATGGTACCACTGTCAGTGTCGGAGTGGTTTCCATGACGACGGCTCTCACCTGCCTGATGGCAGCTCCTGCATGGGTTGGTCACGCTTACATCATCACTTCCTGCCCCCCATCTCTGTCCTTCACTCTTTCCTTTTGCTCCTCTCACACCCTTTCATGTCTTTGTCCTCTGTTCCACCTTGCTCTCAGTCCACGATTCTTATTCTGCTAATTTATCCCTCTCACTGTATCTTTACATTTTTTCTCTCTGCTCATCACATCACTCACTCCATCCATACACATCCTTTAGCTTTCTCATTTTCTACCCACTTTCACTCTTCCATCTCTCCTCCCTCTCTCTTTCCTTTGCCCTTTTCTGTCTACTATCAATACATGACTTAATTACATAATCGTGCTCTCACTTCCAATCTCCCAACTCTTTATCCCTCTGTCTTTACTTTCGTGGTCATATATCTTTTTTCACATTTCTCTAGCCATGTGTTCACACTTGTCACTCATTATCTCTTTTTTCCTAACTGTCTCTGTTGTCACATCACTCTATTTCTTCATCATCGAAAGTCCATCTCTCATCTCATCTCATCTCATCTCATCTCATCATCATGCTTTTCTTTCTCTGGTTCATTAGCCCCATTCACTCATCTCTCTATCCTCTATCTCTCCCTCCGTGTCTCTATCATACTGTTAACTTATTGCTTTTATTCCACCAACTTTTATCTTTTCATTCATCATTACATGTTTCATCTTATTTCTTACTTCCTCACCGCCCCTCCTTCCATCTCTTAGGCTTCATATTCTACTTTTCTTCACTCTCAAACATTCTCTTTCTATCCATCTCATGTTCTCTTCCCCTTTTTGTTTTTGATTTGGTTTAGGGATATGGAGGGATGGGGAAAAAGAAAAGAGAGATGGGGATGGGGTCAGAGGGTCCAGAGGTGGGAGATGGGGACAGAGGCTAAAGGCATGGGGAGATGAGGAAAGAGGAAGAAGAGATGATGATGGAGGATAGAGGACAGAGGTTAGAGACATGGACGAACAGGGAAAAATGGTTGAACACGCAATTGAGGGATCAAGACAGGATAAAAGGTGGAGGGATGGAGACAAATGGGAGAGGATACAGAGAAGCAGGGTTAAGGACGGTGGATAGAAAGAGGAAGGAACCGAATTAGAGAACAGCAAGATGGCAGGATGAGAACAGAGGATGGAGGAACAGGAGTGTTATCTTTGTTCGGCTCTATGTGTTATGCGTTATGGTTCTGCACCTTTCTCACAGTCTTATTATGTTAGCTCTATTAGTGGAACAGTTGTTGATAGTGCACACAGACTGACGAACGCAACTTTTCATGCAGTGCCACGCATGTTATTCCCACTGAGAGCCTGTCTGAAACTTTCTCACTCCTGAAACTGGGTTACCCATATATTTATGACTCCGTGGCTTGGTCCCAATTCTCAGAAGTGCCTTCTTCCCCTTGCCCCCTTGGCTTTGACGCAAAACAAGTAGGACAGTCAGAAAAGAAAAGAAATAAATAAATAAGATAAATAGCATTTATTCATTTATTTCATTTGTTAAGCAAAGAAAGAGATCACTGTCGCCTTCATATGGTAAATAGTTCTAATGCAAACAAGATTATGTAAGATCAGATTGTAATTCATCTATTCAAACTAAATACACTGATAAAATTCAAAACAAATTAATTCAAAATGCAAAAAAAAATAAAAATAAACACGACTATAATATTTGCATTCTGAAAGCACAAATAAGAAGATACATGGTAGTCAGCTGTGAGTCAATCTGTCTTCCACTATTCATCAGCGAGATATAGTATAACAGTCATAATTTCAAATAAATGTTTATCTGGATAGCCACTGGAAGTCAGATACAAAAAATCCTTGTTACAAAAAAAGGAAAAAGTGTGTCAAGGCCTGAGGGATGGTGAACGTTGAGACAGAGAGAGAGCGAGAAAGACAGAACGAGAAATCAGATCGGCGGGGCAAATCAGCGGGGGCAAAGACCCCGCCGTATATGTTTCCGAACTGCTGGTGGATACAGTGCCTGAGGTGTTCACAAGCCCACCACCGCTGGAGTGCACCATTCTCTCAGACCCAAGCCTATAGTGGGTAAGCCCGCACGTGCCTGTGTGCTATGTTTTCACCGTTATGGCGCCCGGGAGCTTGCCTTGAGATGGGCCAGACAGCATGAGGTGAAGTTGAAGAGGCATACGCTGAGTGCCCAATCTGAACACTGGAGGGCATACAGTTTGCTGTACCCCACATGCCTCAAAGTCATGTTTAAGGGGGAGAACCTCATCTTCAAGACCCCAGATGATGAAAATGACAGGTGTTTGCTCAGAAGGAAAAGTGAGACTGCATTAGTATTAAAATGACAGGACCTCTCCATTCGAGAGACTTCTACAAAGGAGACACATAAAGTTTTCTGTCATTAAGTAGGGGAGTGTTCATGACAAAAACAATTCTGGAGTTTTGGAAGTTGTCTCCTCAGAGACAAGCACATCCACTTCTGCTTGGCCGAACCTCCGCCATATAGACTCCACCACTTGTGGATGGAGAATCCAATACCCAGGCCTCAGCACCTGCCTTGAAAGGATGTCTGCCCCCACATTCTGGTTGCCTGGAATGTACATTGCACTCACTTAAAAAAGAAGAATTAGTTTTGCCTGCCTGTACAGGGGGCGTAACCCTCCCTGGTGGTTGATATATGAGAACACCACTGTGTTATCTGTCACAGCTAACACATGGTGACCTCTCATTTGATGGTTGAACCCTTTGATTAGAGGCAACTTAGGGAGCGATCGGAGCTCACCAATAGACAGTCGATCGTTATATGTGAACTACTCAACGACTCATCAAAGTGGCTCGCAGACACATCACCGAGGCATCACCAACGCCAGACAGATATTTGTGCTCAATATCTAATGCTAAATATCTGGAGCTGTCGGCAACTCCACATCCTGTGGCGTGAAAAGTGGCATTGTGGCAGTGATTGCGGTGACAAGGTACAGCCAATGACAGAGCAAGGCATGGGCTGAGGTCACCGTGAGGAAGGGAAACCCGCAAAATCTATTGCAAATTCTTGTTTCACACCTGGTTTTCAACGTCATATATCCGTGTCAATTCTCGCGTGTGTTTTCATGACAAAAACGTAGTTTGGACACCAGATTGAGTCATTGTCAGATCGTTTAATGTGTGTGACATCCTGTTGCCGAGCAATCATGCAGTGTGAACATTACAACGACTTCATAGCTCCCGATTACAAGTTACGTAGTGTGAACAGCATGGCGATCTGCCAATGGTGAAAGACGTGTAGTGTGAACTTGGCTTTGGACCTTGGAGAAGGCCTTTGATAGAGTTGAATGGGGCTTCTTATTATAAAATTTAAATGATTTGGTTTTGGGCCGTTATTTTCTAAATGGGTAAAATTACTGCACACCGGGCTAATGGTGTCAGTACTAGGTAATGGTGTAGTGTCATTGCGATTTGAGCTACATAGCGGCACACAACAGAGGTGATTTTTGTGTTGGTCTTAGAGCCATTAGCTATAGCAATATGTAATAATCCAAATATTAAAGGTATCACAGCAGCCAGCAGCAGCATAAAGAACTTCTATATGTTGATGATATTTTACTTGTCTCCAGTAACCCACAAATGACAGTGACCACAAAGTGTTCCTTAATGGAAGGTTTCTCCCAGATCTCAGGCTATAAAATCAATCGGACTAAGTCAGAAGTAATTCACTTATCTAAGAACTGGCATCGTGTAACAGGGGAAAATGGGTCTCATCATTCATGGTTTATTTTTGCGAATTAAACTTGTACTAGGATTGTAGAAAATAATGCAGATTAACCTCCAACCACATTTATCCAAAAATCTGTCTATTCTGGTTTGAATTAATCTAGTTAAAATGACAATCGTACCCAAAATTAATTATTTATCATACATTCTTCGCCTTGTGTTACCATTTTTAATTCTGAAGGAATACAATAAATGTGTAGAATCCTTCATATGGCAGGGGAAGTGACCCCTTTTTAATCGCACTAAATTGTACTCTGGAAAAATCTCAGACGGGCTCTCTCTTACCAGAATTAACTGGTACCATTGGTCGTACTCACTCTTGCAGCTGGCTAAAAATAATATGGCACTCAGCAAAGCCCTTGCATGGGTGCATATTGAACAAGAACTAATTGCCCAATTTCCAGCAGAGCCCTTCTCGACACAGCTTGCTCGACCAATACCAGAACCAAAATCCAATTCTTATATTTATTAGGGAAAGCTGGAAATAGTGTCATCAACATTCAAAACAAACCCCATGGCTAACAACCGAAGCCTCGGTCACAACATTATCAAATTACAAGTAGATAAGGGGCCTTTCTACTCTATCTGTTACAGTGGGCTAATAAAGGAATATGGTTCTTAGATAACCGTTATGAGGGAGAACATGTGGTGGCATGGGACAGAGATTAGACATGGGACCTGTGACGATCAAGGAAGAAATATTGAAGCAGGTTGTATCAAAATAATATTAGATTAATATTCATGAGATTCAATCCCAGTTGATAAATGCTACAAATGTTAACAGATGCTACTGGAAATACACGGTAGAAGGTGTACAATTGCAGATGTTTTGCTATGTACAGTTTGTCAGCTCCACTTTACCCTGTGCATCAGTAGTCAGGGACCGCCATCAGACCTCCACTGAGCAGATATTATTTGGGTGGTGGATCATTTCCAGCACAGCAGTGACACTGGCATGGTTTTGTGGGTGTGTGTGGTACTGGGAATAGTGTATAAGGTGCAGCATTGGTGTCTGGTGTCTGTGATTTGTTGTTTTTTAAACAACTCAGTCTCACTGTTGTGTTGAGTAGCAGTCCAAAACCAAAAATATCCAGCCAAAGCAGTGCTGTGACCATAAACCAGCACCGATGGAGGATGAATAACAGACACTGCATGAAAACGTGGCTGCGGTTTCTGACGGTACTGTACAGTATGGTTTTATAATAGACCGACAGTCTAGGAACACAAAACATACCTCATAAAATGTGTGTGGTGGTCTGGGAAAACCGTCGGGTGTCACAGTTCCTGGTGCGGGAGGATAAATCCATGCCTCACAGGTTCCTCAGCCTGCAGCTTTATTAAACATTACCCACAAAACACCAGTCTGATCTTTAATACTGAAGAGGCCTTCTAGGCAGAGTTGAAAAAGATTGAAATGGGCTAAACTAACACAGACATTGGATAAAGGATGATTGAAAAAAAAAAAAGTGTTCCGTACAGATGTCTTTGGATCATAGAGAAGATCATTTGTGAGGTGCAGAACAAATGAAAAGATGCTGCAGAAGAGCTTGACGCCATCTGTCAAGCTTGGTGGAGGTAATGTCTGGGGAAGTGTTTTGTAACACCATGCCATACCATGCAGACAGCGCTCGATTGGAGATCCTACGACAAGACAATGATTCGGAGCACTGCTCCGAATCATGCAAGGCCTATTTAGGAAAGAAGCAGTCAGCTGGAGTTCTGTCTGTAATGGATCGGCCGGCGTAATCAACAGGATCTAAATGTTATTGTTCTGTTGGTTTGGAAAACGTTCCCATTAAACCAGTGTGGGAGGTGCTTCAGGAAATGAGGCGTGACTTTTCTGCAGAATACCTCAACAGACTCGCAGCCAGAACGGGAAAGCTGTAATCAAGGCTGTAATCACGGCGAAGTTTTAAAATGTTTAAATCACTTGATAAAAATACATTAATAACAAGAAGCTTGGTCAACAGAACAGCAGTGAGTGAATGAATCAGCATTTATTTCCCCTCAGATGTTCGTGTGAACAATGAGGCTAATGTCTCGAGTGACTTTTACCTGAGCCATTAGATGTGGAAGATGCTGAGAACTCAATTCCCACCAAAAACTTATGATTCTGCAAATTTGGCAGTAATGTTTCTCCATGAGTGGATTAAGTAATACATCCAGAGCTAGGCAGGAAGTCTCAGTGCAATTAGAGTGAAATCTTTAAATGCAGTTTCCCCCTTTTCACTAATCTTGTGTGCGTTTCATTAGTTACACCTGGCTGCTAATTACTTTCTTAATGAGTGTGGAAACAGGGAAGGTGTGTTTATATTTCCCATCTCCTCACCTGAGGTTAATTGTTTGTTTGTAGAAGTTGGTGAGGACTGCACAATTGTTATTTCGGCCCAAATATAATTTGTATCTGAATTCTAGTTTTAAATGTAGCTTGGTTAAAATAACATTTGTTATATGCATATATAGTATAGTAAAAAAAACACATGCGTATACAGTGTGAGGTTATAAATATATAGGCAGGCAAGGTGTCTTGTAGTGGAATTGGGGAAAAAAAAAAAATCTTTAATTGAGATTTTGTCGTTATTCACTGTCGAGGTTAACCAAATTCTAAAATGTTCTCACTTTAATTCTGGTTAAGATACACGCGAAGGAGAAACTAATTTCAGTTCAGTCGATTTCAAAACTTTTAATATAGTAGAAAATGTCCGAATCCGACAGAGAAAGAGATAAAGAAAACGGGAAAGGAGGTTTCGTCCCAGCTGGTCTCTCATCCAACGGCAAATTTTGTATTGTTTCCTGAAGAAAAAAAAAAAAACTTCTTTTGAGAGCGATCGGGAGAAAATCAGGAAACGATGTGACAGGCTCATTTACATAAACCAAATTAAACTGCCATCAGGAGAAAAGTCAAACGCTAACAACTCACCTCTATTAATAATAAGTGCGGAGCTGGGACTTGGGATTGGGACTTGCTACACCACCAACACACACACACACACGCCCACACACACACCCTCTATCAGACTTGTACATGGCCTAATGAATATTTATTTACACTCATGCTAACACACCATGCACAAACATCAACAACAGCAGCCACTCTGTTTATTCATAAGACAGATGTTCTAGAAATGATCAAGTACGCGTGTGTGTGTGTGTGTGTGTGTGTGTGTGTGTGTCTTTTCTCTACAAGACACAATGCGCATTTCAGTTTGTGTTCAAGGTGCCAAAACATAAAAAGATACCATCTGTATGGACGGTATATTTTGGATTTCTCGGCTCTAACGTGGTCTGGAACAAACTAAAGATCATCTAAAGTTTCATCCTCAGAAGGTCTAACTGCATACAGTGTACATTACTGTGACTTTCCTGACGTTGAAAATCCCATATAAACTTCTTTTTTTATGTTTTACACAAACAATCTTAAGTCATAATATTGTTATGGTTGTCTGATAATCACGTAATTATCAGTCTACTATCCAGCGTTGGAATAACGCACTGCACAGT
The DNA here is from genome assembly GCA_012411365.1 of Ameiurus melas. Taxonomy (NCBI): domain Eukaryota; kingdom Metazoa; phylum Chordata; class Actinopteri; order Siluriformes; family Ictaluridae; genus Ameiurus; species Ameiurus melas. The sequence continues at coordinate 29,593,040 of CM022762.1, forward strand.
ACCGAGAGAAAGGAGACTTGCAGATCTCATTGAGTTCTAATGTGAGCACTATAATATAAATAAATGGTATTTTATATCATATAGAATTATATTCTATATAGCAAAAGCAAAACCACTGACGTGGAATTACATTTTGGAAGAAACAATGTTTTTGTAAACCCCTGGATCAGAATAGAGGGAATGGACTGAGGTAGTCAGACACTGATGGTAATTGTCAGGCTACGTATGTGCATATGTGGGTGGTAAATTGGGGAATTAAAAATAATATCTAGACTCTAATATTTGCCAGATATCATAAATAAATAAACTGAAGATGTTCACCCACATACTACACTGTAAAGAGAGAAAAATGTGTTTTTTATATATATATCGATCAATCAGATTCCAAACTCTCCAATCAATCAATCAGATTCCAAACTCTCCACCATGGCCAAGACCAAAGAGCTCTCCAAGGATGTCAGGGACAAGATTGTAGACCTACACAAGTCTGGAATGGGCTACAAGACCATCGCCAAGCAGCTTGGTGAGAAGGTGACAACAGTTGATGCGATTATTCGCAAATGGAAGAAACACAAAAGAACTGTCAATCTCCCTCGTCCTGGGGCTCCATGCAAGATCTCACCTCATGGAGCTGCAATGATCATGGGAACAGTGAGGAATCAGCCCAGAACTACACGGGAGGATCTTGTCAATGATCTCAAGGCAGCTGGGACCATAGACACCAAGAAAACAATTGGTAACACACTACGCTGTGAAGAACTGAAATCCTGCAGCGCCCGCAAGGTCCCCCTGCTCAAGAAAGCACATATACATGCCCGTCTGAAGTTTGCCAATGAACATCTGAATGATTCAGAGGACAACTGGGTGAGAAGTGTTGTGGTCAGATGAGACCAAAATGGAGCTCTTTGGCATCAACTCAACTCGCCGTGTTTGGAGGAGGAGGAATGCTGCCTATACCCCAAGAACACCATCCCCACCGTCAAACATGGAGGTGGAAACATTATGCTTTGGGGGTGTTTTCTGCTAAGGGTGCAGGACAACTTCACCGCATCAAAGGGACGATGGATTGGGACATGTACCGTCAAATCTTGGGTGAGAACCTCCTTCTCTCAGCCAGGGCATTGAAAATGGATCGTGGATGGGTATTCCAGCATGACAATGACCCAAAACACACGGCCAAGGCAACAAAGGAGTGGCTCAAGAAGAAGCACATTAAGGTCCTGGAGTGGCCTAGCCAGTCTCCAGACCTTAATCCCATAGAAAATCTGTGGAGGGAGCTGAAGGTTCGAGTTGCCAAACATCAGCCTTGAAACCTTAATGACTTGGAGAAGATCTGCAAAGAGGAGTAGGACAAAATCCCTCCTGAGATGTGTGCAAACCTGGTGGCCAACTACAAGAAACGTCTGACCTCTGTGATCGCCAACAAGGGTTTTACCACCAAGTACTAAGTCATGTTTTGCAGAGGGGTCAAATACTTATTTCCCTCATTAAAATTCAAATCAATTTATAACATTTTTGACATGCGTTTTTCTGGATTTTCTTGTTGTTATTCTGTCTCTCACTGTTCAAATAAATCTACCATTAAAATTATAGACTGATCATTTCTTTATCAGTGGGCAAACGTACAAAATCAGCAGGGGATCAAATACTTATTTCCGTCACTGTATATATATATATATATATATATATATATATATATATATAGTATTTTATATATATATATATATATATATATATATATATATATATATATATATATATATATATATATATATATATATATATATATATATATATATATAAAACACGTTTTTCTAAAATCTTTGCTGAATCAGAGCCGGGGTCAGACGAGTGTTTTCTGTGGCCAGTTATAAAACACAATGTGGCCATTTAGCCATAAAGAACAAATGGAAAATGAAAACGTCTTTCTGCCTGACTAGAAGCTCTGAATGTTGCCATGGTGACTTTGTCGTAGACTTCACAAGAAACGGGATTGTCATAAACACTCAACCAATCATTAAATCCTGTGCTGATGTGTTTGATAGACAAAAGTGACCATTTCAAGGCAGCATTGTCTGACAATTCATTAATATGTGCTCGCATTTAATTACACAATATTTGTTTCATACAATCCAAAATATTCCTGTCTCTGTACCATATCAGGCAGAATGTTTTTCCCCCACTCTTTTTTTCATTCAAATTAACACAAATGGTGGTTTTGTGTAGATATTGACGAGTGTACCACGCACACACACACGTGTTGGAACGACTCGGTGTGTGTGAACCTGCCAGGAACCTTCGACTGTGTGTGCATGAACGGCCCCGAATGCACCGGTGACTGCATACAAGGTGAAGAGCTAAAACACAATGGACAAGAATGGAGCCTCTACCACGATCACTGCACAGTGTGCACCTGTAAGGTAATTTTACATTCGCACATACACACACACACACACACACACACACACACACACACACAGCCTCTGGAATTATTTTCGAGAAGGCAATTTAAATCCACATTAAGAATGAGAATATTATGTGTGCTGAATATTGTCATACGTCATGTGACTGGTTACCAGGACGGGAAAGTGTTCTGCAGGCGGAGAGCGTGTGACTGCACCAATCCTGACATGGATGTGTCCTGTTGTCCGGAGTGTGACACGCGCCGAGCAGTCAGTGTGTTCATCAGAACGGACACACACTTTACCACAGCGGAGAATCCTGGATCTATAATTGCAAGCAATGTCAATGCCTGGTATACACATATACACACACACACACACACACACACGTCCTTGTCTGCTATGACAAATAATGATACATATTGTATGTACTGTCAAAGCTTGGGTTACTGTGAATGTGATTTCTGTGTTATGTAAAAATGTAGATGCCATGTGCATATTATAGGATAGTAAAAACACAAAAACAGAAACATACACAATCAATAATGTCACTATCCATTCACTTTACCTTAGCCACAATTAAAATAATGCTTATAATTCATAAATTTAACCAAATAACTATGCTGATATAATGTTGGAGAATGACCCAGAGATAACTTAGTTCTTGTTTTCACTTATAGCTGCAATAAAACACTCATTAACTCCCTCTCTCACCATCTCTCTCTTTCTCTCGCGCAAGCTCTCGCTCTTAAAAAACATTTCGATGCGTCGGCAGTACTGTGTAAGAGCTGTTACTATAGAAACAATAACATTTTACAACGGGCGAATTTAATATAAAGCTGTTGTTCAGCCAGAACTCGCATCCATGCCAAGCAGTTCTACAAAAACAATGCACACTTGATCTAATCCGATTAGAGAGTTTACCCTTGTTGTGGTTTATGGCTGTATGTAAATGGACTGCACCTATATAGCGTCTTTTACCCATAGCAGTTCTACAAAGTACTTTAGACTGTTTCACACACACTCACTGACACCAAGGCGCTAGCCTGGCATCGGGAGCAACTTGGGGCTCAGTGTCTTGCCCAAGGACACTTCAGCTTGTGAATGCATGTGGGTCGGGGATCAAACCTCCAACCCTGCGATTAGTGGACAACCCGCTCTACCACCTGAGCCACAGTCCCGTATGTGTGTACGGTTACTGGAAGTAGACCGGATGTTCTGCACAATTTGGAGTTTCCTCTTTCCCTTTGCACAGGTCATTTGCCCACTTCAACAGAGCTTGCAATTGTCTACCATGTAAATTACCACAATTATGTTTGTTTGTCCACACTAGTACATTTTAGGAGCTTTTAGGTTGCCATATTAGTCGGACAGTTTGTATTTCGAGGAAGTTGACATGCTGATTTGACTATTCTTTTGGCAGTTTTTCTACGTATTTTTCTCTTAACTGTCTTTCAGTTCTAAAGCTAGAGGTGACAAAGTGCCAAAGTTACCCCATAGGCAGTGACCCTTGCGCATCAGTCTGTCTGTGTGGAAGCAGAGGAATTGGCTGTGCTCGACAACAGTAGGAATGGGGTAATGCAGTGTGCGTCCTTGAGATCTGTGGTTACAAACCAAAGGTGACCATCACACCCATATTTCTTTCTTCCCCAAACAGTTGCCACAAAGTTGGAAGCACACAATTATCATACACTGCCTTGCGAAAGTATTCGGCCCCCTTGAACTTTTCAACCTTTTGCCACATTTCAGGCTTCAAACATAAAGACACAAAATTTAAATTTTTTGTGAAGAATCACCAACAAGTGGGACACAATTGTGAAGTGGAACGAAATCTACAATCAGTCGTACACTGCACAAATCTGGCCTTTATGGAAGAGTGGCAAGTAGAAAGCCATTTCTCAAAGATATCCGTAAAAAGTCTCGTCTAAAGTTTGCCACAAGCCACCTGGGAGACACACCAAACGTTGAGAAATGACTTTCTTCTTGCCACTCTTCCATAAAGGTCAGATTTGTGCAGTGTACGACTGATTGTTGTCCTATGGACAGACTCTCCCACCTCAGCTGTAGTTCTCTGCAGTTCATCCAGAGTGATCATGGGCCTCTTGGCTGCATCTCTGATCAGTCTTCTCCTTGTCTGAGCTGAAAGTTTAGAGGGACGGCCAGGTCTTGGTAGATTTGCAGTGGTCTGATACTCCTTCCATTTCAAAATGATCGCACACAGTGCTCCTTGGGATGTTTAAAGCTTGGGAAATATTTTTGTATCCAAATCCGGCTTTAAACTTCTCCACAACAGTATTACGGACCTGCCTGGTGTGTTCCTTGGTCTTCATGATGCTCTCTGCGCTTTCAACAGAACCCTGAGACTATCACAGAGCAGGTGCATTTATACAGAGACTTGATTACACACAGGTGGATTCTATTTATCACCATCAGTCATTTAGGACAACATTGGATCATTCAGAGATCCTCGCTGAACTTCTGGAGTGAGTTTGCTGCACTGAAAGTAAAGGGGCCGAATAATTTTGCACGCACCACTTTTCAGTTTTTTATTTGCTAAAAAATTTTAAAATATCCAATAGATTTCATTCCACTTCACAATTGTGTCCCACTTGTTGGTGATTCTTCACAAAAAAATTAAATTTTATATCTTTATGTTTGAAGCCTGAAATGTGGCAAAAGGTTGAAAAGTTCAAGGGGGCCGAATACTTTCGCAAGGCACTGTACAGTATAGAATGTTATTGTATGCTGTGGCATTAGAATATCCCTTTAGTGGATCTAAGGAGCCAAATCTGTTTCAGCATGGCATTACCCCTAAGTTTGGAGTGGAAGAACTTGAGTTCATTGGGATGAACTGTAACACGGACTGCACCCCAGGCCTCCTCACCCAACATACTGATGCGCTTGTGGCTGAATGGACAAATCCCCACAGCCACACTAAAATAATCAAGTGGAAAGCCTTTGCAGAAGAATGGAGGATATTTTAACAGCAAGGATGTTCAACAAGGACATATGGATGTGATATTCAGGTGTATGTGTACACAGAATGGCAGACATTTACATTTCTCAGATCAAAAGATGGTCTCTTTTTTTTGGAATCAGAAAATATCTTGGGAAAAAATCTGTGAGGCTTTCTGGTCCATTTAAAATCCATCTAGTAGTGACTGCACTGCCACAGTTAGTAGAGCCAGTTGGCTTGAGTGTTGTCAAGCTGCCTCTATGAGGCCATTGAGTGTGTTCGGCAGTGTTCAACGGTGAATCTGTAAATGATACCCTGTGAGCAGTGTGCTCACTAGCCACTGGTCTGTTGTTACCAAGCTCCATTGCCCTAGTTATAGAGGGGAGAACCATCCCACCATCAGCCCAGTGATTTCAGAACCAACACCAAGATCCCCTAGCAGATTTGACCAGTTTGCTGGAGAGACGTACCTGCTGCAACTTTTGTGGCTTTTTCAAACGCTTTTGCACAGCACAGACAAAGTTCCAAGTCTATTTCTGATGATTTCATGCTTCCAAGGTCTGTGCACCAAATACCTGTCCAGGTACCAATGGCAGTTGATGCAGTATGTTTTTTACCAGACTCTGACAGAGATTTTGGCATTTGAGCAAGCCAAACTTGTCTCCTAATCTGCTTTAACAGCACTATTGACTTTGTCATGATTCGTATAGCTTGTAGTGTTCTCTGTAAGAACTCTGAGCCCAACACGATTTGTTTTTCTGCAGGCATTATTTCCTTAAGGGTCACTAGCAAGTGTGGCATACGCAGCAGTGTATAAACTGCTTTGAATGCTGGCACATCTGTCAAAAAATCAGCCTTGTGGAATTGCTCAGATTGCATGGGTTATGGGTTACAAAAAGGATTATGCACTTTTCCAGCCATATTGGTTGGGGAATCCAACTTTAATTTTGCCAAGGCAGCCTTAACACTAGTCTGTAGGGCATTTAGTGCCACTGCTGTGCTGTGCCCATGCTATTCATTCCAATCTTCAGTCTTCTTCAATGTCGAGCTACCTTTTCCTTCGAAGAGGGCTCTGCAGCCATATCTGCTGTTTGCTTCAAAGCACTGCCAAAGGAAGGTGATGAATAAGACAGCAGCATTTTCATAGCCTGCCACAAATGACATTATGCTGTAGTTAGGTCAGGGCTCTGTAAGTGTGTCACAGATGTTCAGGTCCCAAACAATTAGGTCACATCCATTGTCCAGCATGGCAGAACAAACAACTTCCATCCTTCCCTGAAATACACAAAAGGCTTCAATAATTCATGCAAACTATCATTTCATGGACTTTTTAAGATTTTCGTTACTCTGCATCTTCATCACGCGCACGTCTAAAGGTCAATTAATGGGTCACATGTGTTCTTCAGCAACACAGCTGTGGCGATATTAGTAGTAAGTCAAATATTCGAAATACCATGAACTACGGATTTTAACACTAACAAGATTAGCACAAGTCACAGCACTGTAGTGCTATACTTCATCTTTAAACTTTCATCTTTAATTGTGCACACAATGGCAATAATTTAATGCTGAAATAACATTTACATCAAGCGATTAAAGGCTCAAACCCACCATGAGGTGAAAAGAAAAAGAAGACCTGTTTTCTTACTGATAGTCGTTCAAAAGTGCAATTTTCTTCCCTGTTTAACCTTCTTAACCTTAACCTTGTTTTTATGAGTTATCATTACATAATTACATTTGCAAGCGCGCTGTAAAGTAATCTAAATTATATTCACCTGGCTGCTTTCCAGGCCAGGCTTCCCTATAAATTAGAAATGCAGAGCATCATTCACGGCAGCAGGATTCTACATCGATAACGACCCTAGTCATTGAAGATTGTGCTCAGTTTATGAAAACAGGAATAAGAACTTCCTGGGACCCAAAGGTCAATTGTTTTGTATTTTGGTTTAATAAGGTGCTATCAGTGCAGATGTTATTGACTGGATTTATCAAGCCGGGTATTGATCTTTGTTTTTGTGCATGAGTACATATTGGTCTTAAATGTATTAAATCTATTTTATTTTTATTCTATTCTAGTTTTGTAGTTTACAAAACTAGAATAGAATAAAACCTGATGATGAGGATGATGATGATGATGATGATGATGATGATAATTATTGTTATTATATAGCTGCAAGCAGCAGTTAAAAAATATGACTTAATTACGTATCATTTAATAATAATGACCATTCAAATGAACAACATTGTTTAAATAATTGTTGCTTTAAAAGCATGCTGATAAATGAGGGATGAAAAGTAAATTAATTAAATAAATACAAAATAAAATGTGGGCCGGGGGGATGGGGGGGGGGTCGTTTCTGCATTTCATCTCTTCCTGAAAGCTGCTGTCTCTTTCCTGCCATGGCCTTTCAGCCAGAGTTCATCGCAGCTGGCAGAGTTTGCCAGGGCGTCATGGTGAGCTGCCAGATTTTGCAATTAATTCCGTTATATGACTGCTACCATGCACAGCAGGATAAGGGAAAAACTCCTCTAATTGCTGCTACCTTTTGCGAGGGCAGAACCACTATGAGTAAGTAGGTCAACCGCTGCAGTGCTTTATCTTTTCATCAAGAAGTGTTTCATCGCTCAGTCTAGATAAACACAGCTAAAAACCCGCACCATCCATTTTCTCCATATCCATCTATTTGACACTCTCCTTCTCCGCTCTCCCTCTACATACCTGGAGAGACAGACACCCATCTGTCCTCTGTCCAGTATCCTCAACGCAATGCACTAGTAAAGTACATGTACTTTCAGTCTGAGCACTCCTAGTTATCTTCTGACATGCCATTTACTGTTGAAGTGCATATATAACCTCTTCACATAGCTGCACTTTGACTTTCGAGACATTTCATCTTCATCAAGCCCGAAACTCTATCCACATTTAGCTGCCTAGAGCCGTGAGGTGGCAGAGGGGTTGTTTTTTTTTTTGTTTTTTTTCTTTTTTTTTTAATTTCTTTCTTTTTTTCTTTTTTTAAAAGTTTTATATCTTTATCAGTGTAGTCAGCTAATTATGTCACTCTAGGAGCAAACCTCCGCCTATGATGGTTGGCAAATGAGGAAAAATTACAGCCTCCATCACTCACTCACCAAAACTTATCAGAGGAACCGACATGAGGCTCACCGGCTTAGCACTGGTTTTTTATAAATAAGAGAGGAGGTTAAAGGACAGACCCTAATTTAAGCTAGCCTAGATTGTAAAAGACCTAGAGACGTGTAATTATGTCAGCTTTTGGTCAGACAGCAGCTCGTGCTGGGAATCCACAGGGGAAAAGTGCAGAGTAGTAGCTGTGTCTGAAATTTTCTGAATTAAAGCATAAATGGGGCTTTAATGCAAAATCGTTGCAATGCCTTTGGTGAGAAGAAGAACAAACCAGCAGCGCAACCTGATATCAGATATAAAGTTGACAATGCAGAGACAATGAATGACAATGAACAAAACAGAGTTTCCTCTGTCACTGGGATGTTTTTTTTTGTTTTTTTTTGGCTGTTATCTCGTTTACACATTGTAAATGTTTTGGTAAATCTGTGTTCCATGCTCTCTGGGTGGAAGGGCCATATTCTCGCAGCATGAGCAGCAGTTAAAATAAAATATTCAGGTTTATTTTAATATTCTCTCAAAGAAAATTGTTCCCAAAGAAGCCACAACTGGATAGAGAGTTAGCGTGTTGCAAGAATTAGACATTTTATGTAGTCAACAAGACAAATGGAGTGACATGTGAAATGGAAATGGAGTGACACAGTGACATGTTGTACTAAATTTCAGCACTCTTGAACGCCAGTTGTCCAATCAAACCAATGCACAAAACTCTAGGGTACACCATATATACAGTCAGCAGAACGATTGGCTCCTTTGGTAATGGGATTTTCTGTAGGGTTCAGGTCAGATGACTGTAAATATTGACAATTAACCTGATTTGCAATGGGGGTCGAATAATTTTGATTGCAACTGTGCAATAAAATTATCTGTATAAAAAGTTTTGTTGTGGAATTTATGGAGTTTCTGGTTCAAATGCTAAGACGTCCACTTCCTCTAGACAAGGACAAAGGTCACGTGATAAGATCAAATGGTTCCGAAATTCCAAAGTGTTTTTAGTAGGAGGACTTGGAGAAGATCCTCCACCACTTGAGAACCAGATGAAGTAAACAGACCCTACGTGGAGGATTTCAAAGGGAAGGATACTCAACATTTTTAGGGTCAAAACTATTACTTTAAAACGGCCTTCTATTATTATGATTAGATTAATGGACCAAGCGATGGACACATCACTTCAAAAAGACGTTGTTGTATATGTAGCTGCAGGGTCAAGTTCAGATCATTACAATGATAAAATAGTACAGCTCTAGTACCTCTGTAGTAAGCCAGTGAGCAAATTATTACTTAAGACATGATCACTTAAGATTGAGCAGCACTCTGTCTGATTTATTATAGATGAATTGGCGCCGTATTGCCAAGGCTAGAGATTTTAATACAAGAAAGCTGAAGATATTTATCCGAGAGGCATTATTATGGCTGTTTCCTTTCTGTGGTTTATCTTCGTATTGGGAATTGTTTCATTTCTCAGCACTGTCTGATCTTTTCCGCAATTTTTCTTAAGACACCTCTTGTTTTATGTCTTTGTCTTTTGGTCCTTTGTCTTTTAAATAATTTTCCTCCTGTTGAGGAACAACTCGAGTGACATTCGCTAGATGAGCCTTAAATCTCTGACTTGACTAGCTGTGATATATTTTAAAGTCAGCTTGGATGACTGAAATATATTATTTCTATTACTACATCTAATAGATGTGTTGTATTTCCCCGATTGTTGACATAGACCGAACTATTAAATACTATAGTCAGGTCCATAAGTATTTGGACAGTCTTTTTCGTCATTTTGCCTCTGTTCACCACCACAACTGATTTGAAATGAAGCAATCATAATGTGGTTGAGATGTAGACGTTCAGCTGAAATTCAAAGAGTTGCAAAAACATTGCAATAACTTATTTTTAATACTTTGCAGGCAGTGACTGCCAGAAATCACTAAATGCTGACGTTCCTCCCTTGGTGCTGCTTGTTTGTGGCAGTTTCTGCCTTCAGTTTTGTCTTCATGCTAAATTGGTTTGAGGTCATCAGAAATTTAAGAACATTTAATTTCTTTGACGTGAGAAACTCTTGGGTTGCTTTTGTGGTATGTTTTGTGTTTGCATTATGCAACTGTACTGTCAAGCAGTCAGTTTTGCAGCACTTGACTGAATCTGAGCACAAAGTAGAGCTCTATACACTTCCGATTTCATCCTGCTGTATCAGCAATAAACACCAGTGCACCAGTTCCATTGGCAGCTATACATGCCCACTTCCTCCACGTGTTTGATGGATGCTGGGGTTGCAGGATATTTTGCTTCTCCAACCTGCATTGACCCTGCGAGCTCACAAATTCAAACTATAAAATCAGTTAAGCTATCTGACTTAGGCTTTAGAAAAATAAAACTCATGAAGACTGGATTCAGATGAGGAAGGTTAATTAGCAGTCGGCAAATAACCCGAACTGGTACCAGGAATACACGCCACATGAAGATGTAGCTTGCAGCAAAAGCTTCATTGCCGCACAGTCTCTTTATATACACTTCAAGCTTCATGGCACCATATCTAACATTAACCATACATAGTTCCCCTTCTTGTACATCCAATCACAATCTTCCACACATATCCCAGTTATGTCATTTCCCATTATCTCCAAGAGACCTTAGGTTTACTATCTTTTCTAGCAGTTAGCTCCTTATCTACTTTTGAGCTATTTCTACCTCAACAGACTTTTCTCTTGTCAGGGACGAGTGAACATTCTAATGCTTATCTGCACGGTATAGTTGGCCGTCTCCTCTATCTTTGCTCTTTGTCTGAGCCTTGGTAGGGTCAGACTTGTGCTTGTAAATTATTCTATATTTTATGCGTTCTTCTGACTTAGACATATGGCCAAAGATCAACCCTGGGCCTTCTGAGCCGAACTCTGGACCTCCCAAGACAGTCGATACACACAAACCCACTCTCACACTTTTCCCACTTTTCTCCAGGTGTTTTCTCCATCTTTTGCACCCAAGTACATTGCAAACGTCACAATGGCTTTCATGTTAATAATAATGATAATAATGTGCCCAATACACATACTATGAAACTTGTAATAAATGGAACTCTGCATTAAATGGCTGTAATTCCTAAACGGTTAATGCAATATTTTTGTTAAACCCCTTGTGTTAAAGCTGAAAGTCTACACTTCAGTCACATCTCGATTGATTCATTTCAAATCCATTGTGGTGTAGTGTACAGAGGCAAGATTATTCAAATTGTCTCTGTACAAATATGTGTGGACCGGACTGTACATGCAGCCTTGTAGGGCATAGAGTAATAATAATAACTGAGTGCAAGAGCGTTTAGTATACCCTATTGATTGAAATAATGGCTGTTGATGCTTTAACCCTAACCCAATAATTTATCAATAATACAAACTTTCTGAACATGTTGACTAAGAACAAGGCAGCAACAGTTTTTCTTCAAAGGAGTTTCAAGTCAAGGGAGGTTTTTATTGTCATTCCTCTATATAGCTTGTGTACATTGGAACGAAATGTGTTTTTTTTTCCCCAGGACCTAACAGTACGCAAGACTGCATAATGTCCAATTACACAGCAGTGTGAGATGAGTGCAGGCTTTATTCTCTAGTCAGAAACCTTTGAAGAAAGGCTTTTGTTTTTCTTGGAATAATCCAGCTCAATCATTCTTATCCCAACATGCTCCGAAAGAAAAGCATTTTAAATGTCTGCATTTGCTTCACTTCATCACTCTCTCTCTCTCTCTCTCTCGCTCGCTCGCTCGCTCTTGCGGGTGTAGGAGGGAGAGGTTGGGTGTGTATCTCTCTCGTGTCCTGTCCTGCTGTGTAATCGCTCGACCGTGTTGGAGGGGGAGTGTTGTCCTCGCTGCATTTCTGACCCCTGCGCCGACAACGATGAGACCTCTGACCCCAGGCAGACGTGTCACGACCCCGACGGCATCTCGCACCTCAGCGGCGCCACGTGGAGCGACCCCAATGCACCATGCACCACCTGCACATGCAAGGTACACGCACACTACCACTGCATTGCCGCTGCACACTGTTTATCACTCTCAGCAATCACTAGTGGAGCGATTAGCACCGTAACACTTAAAATGCTGTAATGTTATGTGATTTCTCACGTAGCCTTTGATGTAACAGATGAGTATTGAGATATTGAGTCCAGCAACAATAATGAGCTGGTAAACAAACCTGATTAATGTTGTGTGAGCGCAGTTGCAGGCCAGCCATTATAAACCGTCAATACAACAAGACTGAATGCATGTTTTACAGCAAGCTGATGAATGATTAGCATTTTTAATTTGTGGTGTGTTCTGGGTAATAAAGAACATCGCACTCTGGTCTCTTACAGAATGGGAAAATCTGCTGCTTTGTCGAATTGGACTGCATCCGGAACGAGTAAACGTGTCGCCTTTTCGTCGCCAGGCTTTTTTGTTTTGTTTTGTTTTGTTCTCCCTCCTCGTGGACCATACAGATTTTCAGAAGTAATATATAATGCTGTTTTCTCCTTGTGGATCCCACCTGTGGCACTGACATTCACATTTCAACATTCTGGGTTTATGGCTTCTTCGCAGCAGCATTTCCAAAAAGACCACCGCGACATGCAATACTGTACACATTACTGTATTTCCCCAGACTATACGTTGCTCCTGAGAGTAAGCCACAACACGTCTACCTTTGTCTGCTTAAAATCGACTCTAAACAGAGTAAAATAGTTTTCATTTCCTTTAGTGTGTGTGTGTGTGTGTGTGTGTGTGTGTGTGGTTCACAAAGATCTTATGTGAATTTGATTGAACGCAACTGAGGAATTGTCGTTTTAAATATACATATATACTGCTCAAAAAAATAAAAGGAACACTTGGAGTTACGTTGTGCTGTTTAAAGTGTTCCCGTTATTTTTTTTGGAGCAGTATATAATGTATAGAGATATGATTTGTGCTTGTAATATGTCACACCACTGTACAAGTTACAGACTGAAAAAAGGGTCTTTTAGCTTGAAGGACACTATTTAACCTGCTATCTCAAAGCTTCGGACAGTTTTTACTGGTTTCCTTTCGGATGTCACTTCAGCACTAATATTACCTCCTCTTCCTCATTCACAAAGCTCCATCCATATATATTTTGTTTTTTCCCCCAAATGTTTGGGATTTCTGAAGCACACGGGACTGTTGCTGAATTTACAGGAGACGCAGTGAACTATCACAGACTTAAGAAACTTGTTAAACCAGGAGTCTCTCCAAATCTCGAAGTCTATGTGTGTGTGTGTGTGTGTGTGTGTGTGTGTGTGAGTGAGTGTGGACCTAAATCAGTACATACAGGATTTTGCGGAGATTTTTTGTGATTGTTGCGAGCCACAAAAATGCTTGATTTCGCTGCGGCTTTTTTAAAAAACATGCGATGTAATTTGCAGATTGTTTTTTTTTTTTTTGTGCTTTTTTGCGGGAAAACTCTTTTAATTGGCAAAATTACAATTGTATGAAATTTGTCTTTCGCAGTGATGTTTGTTGGTAATTTCGACCTTTTAGCTGTAATGTTCGAAGAGGGCTTTGGCTGAGTGCGCGTTGTGATGATGTCACATGATGCGTCTTGGCCCAAATCTGTGGAAAATCTTTTTGAAAGATCCATATATATATTCTGAGTATTGCAAAGTTTCATTGATTTTGCATTTATTGCTGCAATCGCTAAATCCTGGAGGGACTGCCAAACAAGCACTGAGCTGTGAAATGTTAATGAGATTTGTAAAGTAACTTGTAGATAATCTTGTGTCAAATGTAAAAAAAAAAATAATAATAATAATAATAAATATAATAAATAAATAAATAAATAAAAGAAGGAAATGATTATATAAAAAAGAATCAAAATTCCCCGTACATGTTTGTGATGTACTGGATGATTTCTGAAGAGTGCTGCACAATCTTTTCTGCTGAGAGTTAAAACATTTAAAAAAAAAAAAAAAAAAGTGTTTGTTTTTGTCCTTGATTGTTAATGAAGTCGCTTTGAATCCTAAAAAAAGAGCCTGGTTTGTTAGTTATAGGCGATGTTTAGCTACTACAGGAGTATGCTCTTAGTGTAACACTGCCTTGTTTAATATTTACATTTAGCTGCTGCATTGATATCTCCTTGATGTAACCCTAGCCAAAAGGCTATATTTAATACCCGATTTATGTAGAACATAACTAGATGGCCAATTTCCCACATGGTAATGTGACCTTATTGGTTAGGGGCAGCTTAGGTGATTTAGAATGAAATGTGAAAAATGTTTTTAGCTGTTATATATTTCAAGTTAGCCAACCAGAATTTGCCATTAAACAAGCTTGCTAGCATTGCAACAAGGGGCTAGCTAAATGAGTAGGCTAGCTAAATGTTTGTAGCGAGCTAGCTAATGATGACCTAAAATAAAAGTATGAAAGCTAGCTGGTTAGTGTTACTTGTTTATACTCCAGTGGTAAGCACTTGGTAAAAAAAAATAAATAAATAAATAAAATAACCAGCTAGCTACTAGCTGTATATCAGCTAGCTCTAGCTAGCTGTATATTAGCAGACAGCCCTTCATTATAATGCTAGTTAATCTATTAAGAACAAGCTATCACAGATCCAATTTTAAATAAACAAATAAACCCCCTAGCCCTAACCCCCAATCACACCCCCGTCTGTATATTTACATGCTACCGTATGTATGTTTATTTTTGATTGTCTGTTCTGTATTATATTTGTCTTCAATGACTTGTATGACTTTGTGTCGCATCCTCAGGCTTCAGAAAGATGCTTTATTATATATAACTGAAATTGATTATGATTTGGTTTGTTTATATGGGCATCCTAGAGTATAAAACATTCAGATTCTGTAAAGAAAAGAAATACTGTGTGGATGTGTTCCTTCACTGTACGTTATACATTATCTTTGGGTTTTCTCTCCACTGAGGACACCAATTTGTTTCATTTTACCACCTTAACAATCAGATCTGAGAAAGAGATCACTGCTAACAGCGACCGGCTATACCATTTACCATTTTGTACGTCAAGTTGTGCTAATTTGTTGTAGCCACCAGTGCATAACTATTTGCAAGAATGGAGGTGAAATTGAATCTTTTTTTTTTTTTTTTTTTTACTGGAGTGGATCACTCTGTAGTGATACAAATGTGTAACCTTTATAATGTTGACATTAATATTGGAAATGGTGTAGAAAACCGTTGTTGATACTGCACAGACCAATGCAGTTCCACCAGAGATCGTGTGTAAGTTATTTCATTTTTTTCCTGGTCATCAGTGGCCATTTTGATAACTGCATCCGAATCTGAGCTATGCCTTCTGGGTAAGTTTGGTTGCTCGAGTCTGTAGTGATGCCAACACACTTGACTTGAGATGATGGAGTAAGATGGCAGTGAGGATTCAACCAAATGGAAACTAAACAATGATCAGTACAAGAACACAAAATGTGCAAGGTGAACTCTTTTCCTTTATTGATATTTATTATCATAAGCACACAATATTGTGTAGCTTTTTTTTTTTTTTATCTAGTGGCTGCACTTTGCACAAATTGTCAGTTTGAATAAAAGACAAGAGATGATGAATTCCAGTGTGAGCAATGATCTTCTTTTTGGAGGATACTAAACTGGTAGTTATAAGTGATAAGCTTCCCTTACGAGCGAGGTAAAATAACCAAACTTCTTTAGTTAATTCTGGCCTTTAAAGTAACAATTTAGCAAAACAAATTGAATATAAAAAATGTTCCTCTTATCTTAAATCAGCCAAGATGTGTGGCATGTGAAGTTTTCTTCTTCCACAGTCTGTTAAACTGATAGGAGAACTGAAGGAGAACATTGTAAATAGCATATTTTCACTGGAAGCCCGGCTTGGCCTGTGGTGTCCAGACAGCTGGGTGAGTTTTAATACACTGTACGTTGAACTGAATGTCAGTGCTTCCACTGTGACTCAGCGGTCTAATCCAGAATTCATGAGTGGTGCAGATCTATATTTTGCTTCAGCCAACATTTGGAAAATCTTCTTTCGTCCCTTATTTCTGCTGCACTAATAAGCGGATGCACAGAGGGAGCATCTGGAAGTATATGCATCTGCAAAAAGAAGGATTACTAAGGATTAGTGACGGCACACTTGTCAATATTGCGCATTAGAAATATGACAGTATTTCAGCACATGCACAGGTCAAATGCGTTTTGATGAATTCATTGTGTCGTACAGTACACTCGTAGCAAATCATTCACTGTTACCTGAGCAAATATTATTATTATTATTATTATTATTATTATTATTACTACTACTACTACTTTTAAGGGGCCAAGCACCGAAGGTGTGTTGGCACCCTGTTGTTGTTGTTCTTCTTCTCCTTCATCTTCTTCTGCTAGGGTGTCTATGGCAGCCCATAAAACCATCTGGTAAAAAATGTTGTAAAATTTGGGATACTGACTGAGGAGGGTCTAAGGAACATTCTGACCAAATTTGGCCCAAGTGCTGCCAAAATTGTGGATCTAGCTCTAGCACCACCATCTGGGTCAAAATTGGGACCTAATTTGTCATATTTGATCAAATATGGTCATAACTTTTGAACCATGTGTCCAAAAATGAAAAGGTATCACTGAATTCCCTGGGTCAAGACCAGTTCAACACAGTCTATTTCCACTTAATCTGATTTTCTTTCATCTTGGATTTTGTCAAAAATATATTTTTTTTGCTACTCCTACAAATATTGCTCAATCATCACCAAATTTGGCAAACATCATCTTCAGAGTAAGCCTCACAAAAGGTAGCAATATAATTTTCAATACTCCAAATGGTTTGTCCGTAATGGGCCAACGAATCTAACAGCAAAGCAAACAAAGAAGATGTGAGGCTGTATCTCAGCAACGTTTTTGTGCACTGACATTGGTAGGCATCTTAAAACTTGGTAGGCATCATGACCTCAGGCTATGCAACAAATTTTGTGCCAGCACAATAACATGCTAAAAACATGCTAAAAACATCTACCTCTCATTTTTGTTACTTGTCTTTGCAATTTTGAGACCTATATGAACAAACAAAATCGAAGAAATTTTGATATTCAAAACTGTTCTCCTGCAATGTGCTGAGAAATGCAATAAAACGGGATGTGAGGGGAATACATCTACATATCTTCACAAAACTATCTTCAGGATCACGCCCTGAATTTACACAAGAAGTTTCATGACTACACGACCTTGAGGTCAACAACTTTTATTTTGTTCCTTATGTCTTTTGAAGAATTTGTGCTAAATTCACATATGTACTAAGCAAAAAAACGGACCTTTTTCGGGAGACTGTATTTAAAGATAATTTAGTAAAATCCAAATAATCTTCACAGATCTTTATTGTAAAGGGTTTATATGATGTTTTTCATGCTTGTTCAATCAAGCATAAGCAATTATTGCACCTGTGGAACAGTCCTTAAGACATGAACAGTTTAAAAGCAGTACTTGATTACGGTCACACCTGCAATAAATTAGGACACTAAAGAGACCTTTCTACTGACTCTGAAAAACACTGAAAGATGCCTAGGGTTCCTGCTCACCTACGTGAACATGCCATTAACCTGCTGCAGAGAGCCATGAGGACTGCAGATGTGGCCAGATGTCTGTAATGTAAGACGCCTAAGACACCAGCTGATCGCACTTGCAGTGGAAAATTAGATGTAACCAACCATGTGTTCCCCCAGACGTGATGGAGAACTTGCAAATGCCTTGGTGGAAGAGTAGGGGAGCATCTCACAGCAAGAACTGATCTGGTGCAGTCCATGAGGATGAGATGCTCTGCAGTACTTAAAGCAGCTGGAGGACACCAGATACTGACTGTTACTTCTGATATCGACCTCCACTTTATTCAGGGACTCGTTATTCCATTTCTGTTCCTCAAAGGTCTGTGAATCTTCTTCAGTTTATGTCTCGGTTGTTGAATAATTTATTGTTAAAACAAGTATTTGCACGTGTTAAGAAATTTGCTGGAAATAAAAGTAGTGGAATGTGAGAGGATGTTTCCTTTTTTGCTGAGTATATAACTCCCGGGAGTATGCTGAAGTGAACACGCACCAATAATAAATATTAAAACTCCATAGGCACGTCAACTTGGAAATGTTTTCGTATCTTCTTGCTGTTTGTATATACCTACATATCTCCAGTATGTGTGGAAAAGCTCTTTTATTCCGTCTTTTATTGTTTTGTTGTTATTGCTTGGATTTCAGATCGTCACTTTGTTCAGCAGTGCCGTCGGTTCTGCTTTCGACTCACTGACTAAACTGAAAATATGAAGAAGGAAAAAAATGTTTTATTGCTTCTTTTTAATTGAATAATAGTCCCTGTGAGTCACAACATGAAGGCCTTGTCCCTTAACACTCAAAGTAATCCTATGGAGTGATTTACTTGTATTTTATATGACTGTAGTTGTAATTTAAGCTACAAGCCCTAATAATTCCACACCCATACCCTAGGTGAGACACTGTAGGTAGCAGCAGTTTTGGTAAATGGTAAATGTACACTTATATAGCTTTTATCCAAAGCGCTTTACACCGAGTCTCATTCACCCATTCACACACCAATGGTAGCAAAGCTGCCATGCAAGGCACTAGCTTGCCATCAGGAGCAACTTGGGGTTCAGTGTCTTGCCCAAGGACACAGCCGTTTTGTAGCCTGATCATTCATATCACTACTAGCCATCACACAAACATCCCTCCATCCATTCATCCATTTTCTGTACTGCTACACAGGGTCACAGGGAGCATGGAGCCTATCAAGGGGACTCGGGACACAAGGCAGTGGACACCCCTGGTCAACCCATCGCAGGGCACAATCACACATACATTCACCCAAACAGGTGGTGATTATCTCAAAATGTATAAAATTGTCTGTATTTCAAAACAAGTTTACATGTAACTGCAATGTGTCTGTGTTTGACTCTCAAACTGTTTAAAATGTGAAGCTGTGCAACCCAAAGATTGCAATTCCAGGCAATTCCAGGTACACCCTGGACAGGGTGCGGGGCACAATCACATTCACATTCACACACCCATTCACACACCCATTCACACACTATGGACACTTTGGACATGGACAATCTTTGGACAATCAGCCTACCATGTATGTCTTTGGACTGGGGGAGGAAACCAGAGTACCCAGAGGAAACACCCACAGCACAGGGAGAACATGCAAACTCCGCACACACAGGGCCCTGGTTGGAATCAAACCCCCAACCCTGGAGGTGTGAGGCGAGCGTGCTAGAAGCAAATCATATTAATGTTTATATTATTCCACCTCCCAAGAAAACATGCCACCAGGTGATTGGGCTACGATAAATTGCCCCTAGGTATGAATGTGTGTACATGTGGTGCCCTGCGATGGACTGTAGTACCACTGGTGTAGACTAAATTCCCAGCTCAGCCCCCAGTGTTCCTAGGATAGGACGTGGATCCACCGTGACCCAGATCAGGATAAAGCTTAACACGCTTCATCAGTTCTCTATCACTCGTACTTTTCTTGTTTATTTATCCATCCATCCATCCATCCATCTTCTATACCGCTAATCAACATTAGCTTTTTACTTCTGGCGAGTGTAAAGGCTTCAAAATCTTATGAATCTTATATTAATGAACAAAACATGTAAGAATCATAAACTTTTGTTGGTCACAGAGTTTATTTTCTTCAACAATCCAAAAGACAATGGAAAAATCCTACTGACTTTTTGTCGAGGGAACCGGGGTGATGCTAATTTCTGGGGTGGCGTACAAAAATAAGTCACCCCTGCAGGACTGACGACTTCCACATTAGTGAGAAGGGGACATCCCTCTCTCTTAATGGAGCTAAAGTCAATCTCTACAGCGGGCAATACTTACATTTATAACGAGGAAGATGTCAACGTGCATGAAACACCAATCCCATTCACAAAGTGGCAGATTTTCTCACAATAAAATGACGTCGTTAGAAAACAGCTTTTGTTATGTGACGATCACAAGAAAATTAAGTCGAGATCACGAGAAAACAACAGAAAAAAAAATGAACAACGCATGGCCGCTTAGGGCTTCCGTAGAAAAGTAAAGACGTTTTTCTTCTTATTTTTCTTTTTTGAAAAGATAGAGAGGAAATTAAGAGTCTTTTTGTGAGTGATACACAAACGACTGACATGCTGTCTCGCTGAAGATAATCAGGCTGATGGCGCAGTTCACAGGTGTCGTTAATATATATCATGCGCCGCGCTTAATTGCAATGTCACCTGATCACGGCAGGCCTATAAATAGGCATGATGTTACTCAGATACCAGTCACGTGCAAGGCTGCTTTCCATAGCGTTGAGCGCATGCAATGTGGCGTTCCCTTTGAAAGGGAACAATATACCGTTTGGAATTAAGGAATTCATGAGAGGTTTTTAAAGTCAAGCTCTAACTGTAATTGGGAATTTGCCTGATGCGTGAAATCCATCATCTGTCAGCATGATCTAGATTTGGCAGAAAACGGGCTCGTATTGTATGTAACGTTCTTGAAGTAAGCGAGCTTGAAGTAGATATTTGAAGATATTTTTTCCCGTCCATTCGCATGTTTCATATATGTTTCGATTATTCTGCGAGTTTGCCGTCCTCCTATTGGTGGCTTGCTCACTGCCTTTGGTAGCAGTGACACTAAAGCAGTCACTGTTGGGCGTCACACTGTAGCTACACTACGTTATAATATAGCAATTAAACTAAAGAATTATTTTACAGTACAGTTATTTTACATTTATTTTTGGGCATAAAAAATAAATGCGACATAACCAATAATCAGACCAAAATTTCATTTTATAAACCTGTACTTGAAGCCAGCTTTATGAGTTAATAACTACATTGTTTAATAGTAGGTTTAATAATAGTCACATTTTTTTTGTCTAATTATGGCATATTCGTCAGTCCATGTGTTTACTCTATACGTAGCTCTCCGCAATATTATTGTATGTTCAAAATAAATCTGTGCTGCAATCACAGTACGTTTACATGGACAGCAGTAATCTGATTATCGACCTTATTCTGAATAAGACAATATTCTGATTGAGGTGTTTACATGAGTCGCTTTTATTATATTCCTTTCATGTTCCCGTTTTACATGTTATAGAACTCATATCAATTAACGACACACGTCATTAGGTCCCCACGACACGCCGTCCGACGTTCCCTACAGAATTTCATGTATCGACATACAGTTGGTCTTTGTTACGTAGAGAACCTTCTGGAAAACACATACAAGTGTGTATAGTTTATAATGATACACAATCTTTTACCATAACTTTAACCACTTAAGCTCTCAGCTTTGATTTTTTGTGTTTTTTTGTGTGTATTTTAGGCAGGGGACAGTTGTGCTTTCTGGGGACACGGTTTAACATTTATCTTAACCTATTTTCAGGATTATCGCAAGTAATTGTTCATTGTCATTTATCACTCTGCGATTTCTACAAGTGAGTTAATACTTTCAACCCGAATGAATGTTTCATGTTCAATGCAGCAGCGCGCCTCGTCTTCAACCGGCCCAAAAGGACCCATGTCACACCCCTCTTCATCTCCCTCCACTGGCTTCCTGTAGCCGCCCGCATCAAATTCAAACCTCGATGCTCACGACCTTGTCTGGAACAGCAACCCCCCTCTGAACTCTCTCCTGAAGGCCTACGTTCCCTTACGCAATCTGCGATCGGTTAACAACCGACGTTTAGTGGTGCCTACTCAGTGTGGCTCAAAGTCCCTTTCCAGAACCTTCACACTAACTGTACCTCAGCGGTGGAATGAATTTCCAACCTCAATCCGGACGGCAGAATCTGTCACTATCTTCAAAAAACATCAACCAAATTCAAAATGGCTTCTTGTAGCCGTTTGCAATCCATCTTGATTGAGCTCCTCTGCACTTGCAGCTGTGTGCAAAACCTCACTGTGGTGTTCAACTAATCGGATCAAACTGAAAGAAATTTGTGTTGGTAAGAAACACACCATGCTGTCAAGAGCCACGCTAAAACTAAAAAGCAGCACCTTAACAACAATCAATACCGCGTTCAGTAATAACAGCTGCAATGACAACTCTAACGGGGAGTGCGTTGTGCTATCACATGGTTTTTCCCAACGCCTTTGATCTTTTTTAACCTAGAAGGGCATATACATCTCGGGAACACACATCATTCTGGTCAAATTAAGTACATAAAAGTGCTCACTATAAGCATGCGATCTTTTGTGCACACCGATGCTGCTGAGATGTGGCCATGTGTCCTGGCTTGGTCTGATAAGATAAAGAGACAGTAATAAACTCCAGCTGGGGAGGATCATGAGTAAAGAGTAATGAAGCATTCTGCGAGGAAAGAGACGCTGGGTGAACGTGTCTGTCGCCCGCTGATAACATCCCTTTCATCTTTTGATGAGGACAATGAGGCTCTAAAATGAATCTCACCTTCAGGTGCCAAATGGACAACACACGCACACACACACGTGCACACTTAACCTGGAAATGAGACAATAATGAAAGGATTGAGAGATTTTTGCAGTCATTTACATTGCTTTAGCCAATCGAACACATCACTGCACACTAATATACTGTAGAAGCTATTGATGCTAAACACCTTCTCGAAATGCTGATTGAGCAGTCATACATTACACATAGCCACAAGGTTTTAGGCTTTATAGTAACACTACAGTGCTGAGAGTGTATCATCTGGGATATAACTAAGAATGACGATATCGCATATCTCGAATGTGGAGGTATAGGTTTGTCGGATGTGATG
This sequence comes from Ameiurus melas, assembly GCA_012411365.1. NCBI lineage: Eukaryota > Metazoa > Chordata > Actinopteri > Siluriformes > Ictaluridae > Ameiurus > Ameiurus melas. The sequence goes on from CM022762.1 coordinate 29,616,259, forward strand.
GGGAAGTGAATTCCAGAGCGTAGGGGCAATGAGACTAAAGGCTCTTCCAGCCATGGTAGAAGTTCATGTCCGGTATTGCTAGAAGACCTGCTGAGGAGGATTGCAGTAAGCGGGGAGGGGTGTAGTTCTCCAAGAGGTTAGTGAGGTAAGTAAATGTGAGAAGCAGAATTTTGAATGGATTCGAAGCCAGTGAAGCTGGATGAGCAGAGCTGTTACATGGCTGGTTGATTTGGAGCATGTAAGGATCCTTGCTGCAGAGTTTTGGATTATTTGGAGCTGGTGAAGTAGTTTATTACGGATGCCAGACAGGATAGGATTGCAGTCGTCAGTGCAGAATGTAACGTAAGCATTGACCGAGACTTCTGTGCTGTGTTTAGTGAGGGATGGGTGTAATCTCGCAATGTTCCGTAGACGGAAAAAGCCACTGTGAGAAACATTGTTTATGTGTGCAGTGAAGGAGAGAGTGCTATCTAAAGTGACACCAAGGCTCTTAACCTGAGTGGAGCAATCTATAAGTTGATGGCATGAAGACAGGTTGTGATCGTCCTCGGAGGAACAGACGCTGAGGGCTTCGTGGACATGTAAAGCTGAGTATCATCAGTATAGCAGTGAAAGTGTACACCACGATGGCGAAGGATATTACTGAGTGGGAGGAGAGAGATGATAAATAGGAGAGGCCCCAAAACTGAGCCCTGGGAGACAGCAGAGCTCTCTGATTTGCAGCTCATTATTTGGACAAATTGTGTCCTGTCAGTAAGGTAGAATGTGAACCCCTGAGGTACAGTGCCAATGACTCCAAGGTTAGCTGGACCTTCTAGAAGAATCCGAGTAGAAATGGTGTCAAAGGCTGCACTGAGGTCTAGGACGATGAGAATGGAGAGTGGTCCTGGATCAGCTGCGCAAAGGAGGTCATTGGTTATCTTAACCATAGCTGTGTTTAGGACACAAATCCAGATTGGAATGGCTCAAACAGATTATTGTTTAGCATGACACACACCCACACCCCCCCCCACACACACACACACACACACACACACAAAGCAAAACAAGCAAACAGAATCGACATTTGTAGTGAATGTAAATTCAGTTTAGCGCAGTACAAAAGAAAAGCATTGGCGTCATTAGATGTTATAATCGACAGCTGCAACGTATGAGCAAATGAGGTATGTGATCTAACTAACCCCAGAAATATAAGGTTACAAAAACAAGGCATGTATTAGAGGAAAATGCCTCAGGGACTTCAGCATTTCGTTGAAATTACAGACATTTTGTTTCCTTTTTTCCCCCCAGAAGTAATGCAAAGTACATTATTTTGTGGAGAAGCAGAAATTGACACGCTGACCTGCAGAATGTCTTCTCCAGCAAAGTGTTAGTGGCCATTTTGGAAAATGTGACATTTATGCTAATGTGAAATGGTATATTCAAATAATTTCCACTATTGACAACTCTCTCAGTGTGTGTGTGTGTGTGTGTGTGTGTGTGGATCTGTGTGAGAAAAGCCCATAAGGAAAGCAGGAAAGCAGCCCATAGCCATATTTGCCAGACACCCTCTTCTTTTCTCTTGACCAATTCTCAGCCTTGTTCTGCTTCTCCAACCACAGAACATGAATTCAGATCTAATTTGCGCACTCCAACCAGTCATGCGTTCACTGTTTATGTTCTACACCAATGTCTTCAACGTATCAATCCCAACTGCCCAGCTGTGTGCATGAATTGTGTAGCATGTCTAAATAATTGAATAACCAGATGATATCATTTGAATTGAATCCAACAACAAGAAGAATGAATATATGTGTGGATCGTGTGTATTTTGAACAATATTACATACAATAGACCAGACTCCTTTATCAGAACTATTGTTTTGTTTTGTTTTTTGTTCATATATATTATTTATATAATATCAAAAAAAAAAAACTGCATGTATACGGTTTGAACAAAAAAATATATCATACACATGAAGTATGAATTTTAAGTTTAGTATTTTGACCACTAATATAATTTATCTATAATATATTTGTTGAAGTACTGTGAAGCCAATCATTACGGATGTGTCAACAAGTCCAGTGAAGAAATTCAATATTATCAATATTAAATGAATCAACATTAAGTCAGAAGTACAGTCAGGTCCATCATTTATATAATTGGATATTTGCAAAGTTCTTGTTATTTTAATCTGTCTACCTTATTATAATGACGTTTAAATTAAATAAGTGCAGACCTTCAATGTATTTATATCCAAATTGGGTTAAGGTGTAGGAATGACAAAACTTTTATATGTATGTTGTCCTCCGTTTTTAAGGGACCAAAGGTAATTGGACAATTGGATGATCTGCTGTTCATGGCCAGATGTGTGTTATTCCTTCATTATTTCACTTACAATTGAGTAGAAAAAAGGTCTAGAGTTAATTAAGTATGGCATTTGCACTTGAAATCTATTGTTAGTTCTCAATATGAAGTCCAAAGAGATGGTGAAGCAAACCATCATTAAACTGTAAAATCAAATCTTACCAATCAGAGAGACAGCGTAAAAAATTAGGTATCAACTATTTGGTGCATTCTTAAAAAGAAAGACCGCACTGGTAAGCTCAAGAACACCAAAAGACCCTGAGGACCGTGGAAAACAAATGGTGGATGACAAGAATTCATTCCCTGGTGATGAAAAACCCCTTCACAATGGTCAGCCAGATCAAGACAACCCTCCCCGAGATCCAAGCTTATCTGTATCTAAGTCAAAGATCAAGAGAAGACTTCGCCGATCAGATTAGGGTTCGCAAAATAAATAAATAAATAAATAAATCTGGGGAAAAAGCCCCTACAATTCTGGAACAATTTGTACTTAGCTTGTATTTATCGATGATGTGACTCCTGATAAAAGCAGCAGGATGCAGTCTAAATTACACAGGGATGTATTATCAGCCAAATGCTTCAAAACGTATTGGACAGCACTTGCACATTGCAGATGGACAACGGGCCTGAAGCATAATTCAACCACCACCCAAGACTTATGAGGATATGTACATCCAAATCAGATTAAAGCTGAAAGTCTGCAGTTTGAGCTCATATTCAGCGTATGGTTTTATGTTGGAAAAAGCACGCAAGTATGGACCCACTTCTGGGATGAATTTTAAAGTGCGTCATTTGAAGCCATACAAAACCGACAAGTCAAGTGCCTTTTGGAGAATATTAAGCCTAAAATTTGGTGAAAAGCAGCAGCGGCAACTTGTAGTTTGACATTTTCTGACCTTTAGCTGCATTACCAATGACTGCCGGATCAGCACAGCCACAGCAGGACACGGACACACACACACACACACACACACACCACTCACACACACATTCATACAAAGTTGGCCTTGAATAGATTTATCCTAAAAAAATAAATAAATAAATTATTTATATATATATATATATATATATATATATATATATATATATATATGTGTGTGTGTGTGTGTGTGTGTGTGTAGTGTGTGTGTGTGTGTGTGTGTGTGTGTGTGTGTATGTATATATATGGGTATTGTGTGATAGGTGTGGTATAACTGCTGAACATTGAAAATTTCAGAACTTATTTAGTGGTTTTAATAATTGTTGTTTCCACCTTACTGAGTTTCTCAGTGAGATATCTCAGGACCCCTGGGACCCTGGATGCTTTTTGCAGTCTGTGGTCACAGTGTGCTCCAGACGCCTCCAGACGCCTCCATGGTTTGACTTTTTTTTTTTTTTCCAAAATGGCTGAACCCAACAGAGAATGTTGAATGTTACAGGAAGAAATACACAGCCAGCAGCCACGAAACCTCAGCTTTTTACTCAATTAAACTGAAACAAATTAGGAAAATATACAATATTGTGGAAACGTTCATTTTTTTTTTCGTAATATAATTCAAAAAGTTAAACTGTCATATATTCTAGATTCTAGATTCAGTACAAATAAAGTGAAATATTTCAAGCCTTTTTTTTTTGTTTTGGTTTTTATCTTGATGATTACGGCTTACAGCTCACGGAAATCAAAAATCTAGTATCTCAAACTATTAGGATAAAGGATTTATAATACAGAAATGCTGTAAATGACCTTCTGAAATTTATGATTTCCATGAGATGCAAAATTGGAAATTATTCTACTTCACAGGCAGTGGCCTATCCCAGACCAGCTGCTGTTCCTCACAGAATTTTAATCATTAGCTTTAATTAAATCAATGCTTTCTCATAGCATTAACAAACAAACAATTCTTGTCTCCCATAGTAAGTGAGGAAAGTGCTATTGAAATGGAGAAAAGAATAACAGAATATCAGCAGTGCGTTAGGTGGGTCTGAAAACTAGGGAACAGAAAGGAACATACAAGTTCAATTCAGTTCTCTAAGACTGGAATAAAGAGACAGGAAATTAGAGCCTGCTCTGCATCACCCACAGTGAGAGCCCCGTTCAGAAATGCTCTCCGGTGCAATCAATTTTTGCCTTTGTACAAGATGCAGTGAGCAAAATACAAAAAGACAGAGATATAATGCCGACTAAAGTGTTGTCCCATTTGTGTTAAATGGTGTTTGTTTGTCTTCACAGTTCCAGGGTTCCTGGTTCGACCCTGAGCTTGGGTTACTTCCTTTGCAGAGGTTTGCATGTTCTTCACACAGGTAGTCAGATTGGCTGTGCAGAATTGCCTATAGGTATGACTTTGTGTGTACATGGTGCCCAACGATGGACTGGTGAGAATTCTCCTACCTTGTGCACGGTGTTACCAGGATTGTCCACCATGACCTTGACCAGGATAAAGCTAGTTTAATGAAGATGAATGAACGATTGACGTATCCTTGTCTCAGATGCATGTCAAAGGGGTGAAGGGAGAGGGGGGTAATGTAACAAACACAGTGCAACTGATTATATATTTATTATCGCAATGTCTTACTAACTGGAAGTTCAGGTAGGTGCCTAGACAAGATCCAGTTAGTCCTTAACACAATCAGAAAATTTGACCCTATTACCCCAATTTTGTGGGTATGCAGATTTCTGTAAAACTGCCTGGTGACAATAGATATTGTTTTAAGTGCTAGAAAAATAAAATTATACTAATTTGAATTGCACCCATGGACCTCTCCTTGGTCACCTCTCGATCTCGACCTGACCTGGGTAGACTATAACACATTCTTATATTCTTATCACATTATGGTCAACACACAACTCTGGCCTATGTTGACAACAAAATTGACAAAGTTGTCCTGTTCTTCTTCTACTTGTTCATAGAAACATGGTTGTATATGGAACCTTCTACTCTGTTTCTTTACACTGGGGCTGTTTCGTTCAAAGGTTCTTATACTCAGTATTAGGTTATGTGATCTGGTTTTCCACAGAGACAATGGGCCTGGAACAATCATCAACACTAGTTGCATAGTCAGCATGAATTTATACAGGATATAGCTTCAAGAGCCTGTATCTAAATTGAAAATATATATTTTATCTGTAGGGCTCTGGTGGCTTGGTGGTTAAGGCTCTGGGAAGGTTGGGGGTTCAAGCCCCAGCACTGCCAAGCTGTGGGCTTGCCTTGAGTAAGGCCCTTAACCCTCTTTGGTCTAGGGCAACTATATCATGGTTGGCTCTGACCGCAACCTCATAACATGCTGGGATATGTGAAGAAAAAAGAATTTCACTGTGCTGTAATGTATATGTGATCAATAAAGTGTGTACTGTGCACACCAGACTAATGCCGAAACTGATCTATTTCAATTGCGCAGAACGATGGTCAAAATGGCCCAGATTAACAAAGAATATTGTTACCCCGAGCTGGTGTAGGTTCAATTTTTATTTGAGATATCTGCCTGAAATGTGGCACAGACTCACCTTAGATGTTGTTTCATACTTGAAAGGAAATTCGCTTTTATCATGTACCCTTTTACATTATGAACTGCTATCGAAAATACTTTTGATGATTGTATTAATTTAATTACCTCTTTAAATAAGCTGATCAACTGCTATCCTTGATTAGATTATTATGTATTTCCATGTCAGCATGACACAGGACTTTATTTTGTATATTATTTTGTATTATGACTATGTGCTGTGTGTTTTGTTTAAATCTATCTGACACCTGGACCAGTAGAAACCGTCCACGCACTGCTGCTATCAGTGTATAAATACTTTTGGTTTGCATGACTAAAGTGGGATGTTTTTATGAGCATGCAAGAAGTCAGTGTGTGTTCATTTTAGACCCGCCCAGGCCTGAACGCTCCATGGTAAACCACACTTTCTAAAAGTTAATAGAAGTAAAACAGGCTGGGAGGCATGACGGACAATCTGAGAGGCATAATCTGAGATTCCTGTTACGTGAAATCGAACAAAAATGATTTATTAAACCAAACATTTTATGTATCAATTTATGCCTGTTGTCAAACAGCATTTTTTGCAACCCACTTACCAAGTTGCCAATTTCCGCGCAGTAGCTAGGTGACTCAACAGCTCTGCCACGGCATCATTTTAAAACCGCTGCTTATAGATTATCACAGGGCATCCGAACATCCATTTTCTGTACAGCTTATCCTACACAGGCTTGTGGGGAGCTTGGGGCCTGGAACTCAGGGCACAAGGCGAGGGACAACCCATCACAAGTCACTATCTCACACATGTTCACACACACAATTTGGAAATGCCAATCAGCCTACAGCGCAAGTCTTTGGACTGGGGGAGGACACTACAGTAGTGTAGCCAGAGTGGATCTAGAGGTCATCTGATGTGGAAGCACTGATCTTAATCCTGCTATTGCAGCTAGCATGTGTGTCCTTGTAAATGCATAAAAGAGTACTGCATTGACCTGCCTGTTCAGTTCCTGCTGCAACAAATGAACTCACCTTCATTTATTTTTCAGTAAATGTCAGTAAGTGCATATTGAAGGTGCTTAAGTCATGCAAGAACACGCCGAATCTTTACACTATTTTTGTTCAATTTATCTATGATCGAACCGTCAACTCTTCAATCTATTTCTGACATATGGGTCTTCCTTATCCAAGAACCTGGTCTTGTATGACTAAAAATTGCTACCTAGGAGTATTGTCAAGATGGCTGCTGTGTGGACAGACTTTACTAGAACTTCTGCCACAGTCACGAGAAATGTGTTGCTTGTACTTGGCAAGGATTTGAGCCCAGAGAAAGACTCTAACTCTAACCCACCCTGGCAGTGCAGAACAAGCAAGTAGGCCGTTCAAACTCTTGCTCCTTTGTTGAGTGATACTCAACCATCAAACACTATAATTAGAACAAGAGGAAACAGAAGGATGCCAAATCAGGTAAAGAGATAAATCAATGGCAGAGAAGCACGCTTCGAATTAAACAGATTTTATGGTAAGAGAGTACTTAAAAAGGACATGACCTTTCTCAATAATGCATGAGCCAGTCAAAAACGGCTTAACAGGACAAATTAATGAGCATGTGTACTGCATGTTTCAACACGTTGTATGTTAATCATGCAGGGTTACCCAGGGTCACATTCTAGAGAAATGAAGCGGAGACAAGAAAGGGAGGAGAAGGCTGGTATTTACACTCACTGCTCATTTATAATTAGATCTACCAGACAGGCGTGCTTTGGAGTGCTACAATTAATGATGCCAGACCAGGGTTTGAATAAAGCTTCAACAATCACATTCAAACTGTTGTTCCAGCAGAAAGGTATGTTTAGAAATGCAGGTGTTTTGCTTGCCTTGTAATTATTTTATTTGTGTTCATAATTGTGCTTGTGAATTGGATTCTTTGGGCGAAATTAAAATCGCTAAATTAATTGGATAATGTACCACGTCACAGCATTTGTGTTTATGTAATATGATTATTTCACCAATGTATGTACATTTTCCTCATTGTATCTTGAGTAAACATTTTATTCAAAGGAAAGGTCGTGTCTCTGTTACGCTGTGGGTAAGATTCGCTGCATAAAAGAAAATGTTATCATATGATGGCTTGATTGTAGTTATGACTCCATGCCTCATCCACAGGGTACAAGGCTCACTGAATGGTTTAATGAGTATGAAAATGATGATCATATGCCGTGGCCTTTGCAATTACCAGATCTCAACCTCAGTGAGCACCTATGGCAACGTTTGGACTGGTGTAACACAGCGCTCTCTGGTTTGTTTTGCATTTAATTTGCCACCTGTTTCTATGGACAAATTTCCCTCTCTCGGTCACGGTTATGTAGATTACCAAAATAAAATGCATACAGGGGTTTAAACATTGTTGGGGTCCTATACCGACATCATGACATGAATCTGTACAACTTATCTAATTACAAAAAAGCAAGGCTTCTATAACACAAAGCAATAGCTACTCTAACAAAACAAAACAAAAAACTGCACGTGTCACTGGTGCGGTGGAAAAGCTTAAAGGAATAAATAAATAAAATTAATAGCTATCACAAAACAAGAATATGAAGCTGAACAAATGAGTTATAAGAGGTGTGTGTGGGATGTGGGTGGAAGATAGATATATCTGACGGGTTTGACCTTTTGGGGGCATTTGACTGGTGAAAAAGATAAACATGTCAAACAAACAAACAAATAAATAAATGAATAAATGGCCAGGGTTATGAGATCAGCAGTTCTGACAAAGTAAACACATCACAATAGAACTTCAGAAAGAGTCCAATTTAATATTTAAGATTCATTTCTTCTAGAATGTGTTGTTTTGGAACACTATAGTCAACCATTCTGAATACACTCAAACATCAAAAAAGTAAAAAAAAAAAAAAAGCATTAGCATCTAAATTGTAGTATGATCTACAGTCCTGTGATGGACCAGCATCCCATCCGTACAGTGTTCCCCAGGCTCTGCATCAACCGCGACCCTGACCCAATAAAGAAACCTCACTGAAGGTGACCGGTTTTGGAACAGCATTGTCAGCCTTTCAGCAGATATCATGGAGACATCAGATTAGCAGACAATTTAAAGTATGACAAAATTGCTAATACCAGATAATACATTCATGCATTCATAAGTAATTCATATTACAAATATGAGATCAAATGTGCAAAATTAGCCGATGTTGTCGTCAAAATTCACCTACTCAGTTTGTTGGGGTAGCAGTTAGTTGGAGTTCTCCTGGAGAAGAGTTGAGAAGAACCAATCCTTGGAGTGTGATATGGCAATGGTTGCATGAAGAACTATTTCCTGCATAAATACACAGTGGAGACAGTGAAAAGAGAAAAACCTTGGCTATGGGTTCAGTGCACAAACACTACCAGCTTCTTCAGAGTACAGCTATTGCATTTCCAGTTCTTTCATTACACTAGCAATGGCGGTATTTTACAGTCAATGTCTGCAAGAGCCCCCGAAGATAAATGTCAATGAAATTTAAAAGTGAAATGAAATTATTACAAGTGGCTCGCAACCCTCCTGGAACTGATCAGATTTGAAAATCAAAACTGAAATATACCGAAACTGAAATTCAACCCCCAGGTACCAGAACCTCCAGATTAAAACATTATTTTAATAAGGATACAACTGACTTTTAATTGGTTTTCACCTGTGAAGTATTAAAAGAGCCCAAGCCACAATTCCAATTTTCTGAACAAAAATCATCTGTGTTGAATTGTCATTAAGAAACTGTCGAATCAGGCAAAACCCACATAGTGTGGGTATCAGATGGTTGGGGGTTCAAGCCCCAGCACTGCCATGCGGTCACTGTTGGGCCCTTGAGCAAGGCCCTTAACCCTCTCTGCTCTAGGATCGCTGTATGATGGCTGACACTGCACTCTGACCACAGCTTCCTGACTTGCAAAGAAAAGAATTTCACTGTATATACATTTAATGTATATGTGATCAAGAAAAGACTCATTATCGTTATAGCAAGCTGGAGAAAGGCTTCAAACTGTACTTCATCATGCACAGCCCTGGGCGCCCATACCCTGTCTCCGGACCACTTTTGGTAGGTACTAACAACTGCATACCCCAAACACCTAACAAGACCAGCCGTTTTAGAGATGCTCTAACCCAGTGGTCTAGCCATAACAATTTGACCCTTGTCAAAGTCGCTCAGATCCTTAATCTTGCCCATTTTTCCTGCTTCCAACACATCAACTTTGAGAACTTACCGTTGTGTCTATTGGTATTTCAGTATTACGTAAAACAGCAGCTTTACAGAAATGTCAACATGGTATACAAATATAAAAGGTGTGAATTTATCCCAACTGAGCAAGCCACTGAGGAGCGACGGTGGCAAGGAAAAACTCCCTAAGATGTTTTAAGAGGAAGAAACCTTGAGAGGAACCCGACTCAGAAGGGAACCCATCCTCATCTGGGTAACAACAGATAGTGTGAAAAAGTTCACTATGGATGTATATGAAGTCTGTATGGTCTTAGGAGCAGCCGTAGTCCCAGTAGTCTGGAATTAGAGAAGATTTGAGCTCCATCCAGAGGCAGAAAGGATCAGGATCTCTAGTATCTCCTTAAAATCGTGCCGGGCTCGGCAAAAAAAAAGGAGAGAGGGAGAAAAAAGATTATTATGACTGTGAAGTAGTAAAATAGAATCTAGTCAGGGTAGGCTTGAGTAAACAAATAGGTTTTAAGCCTAGATTTAAACACTGAGACTGTGTCTGAGTCCCGAACACTAATAGGAAGACTGTTCCATAACTGTGGGGCTCTATAAGAGAAGGTTCTTCCCCCTGCTGTAGCCTTCACTAATTGAGGTATCGTCAAATAGCCTGCATCTATTGATCTAAATAGGCGTGGCGGATCATAGAAAACCAAAAGGTCGCTTAGATATTGTGGCGCGAGACCGTTTAGTGCTTTATAGGTTAATAAAAGTATTTTATAGTTAATGTGAGATTTCACTGGGAGACAATGCAGTATTGATAATATTGGTGTGATGTGGTCGTATCTTCTAGTTCTAGTAAGGACTCTAGCAGCTGCATTCTGGACTAACTGGAGTTTATTTATATTCCTACTGGAACATCCAGACAGTAAGGCATTACAGTAATCTAATCTAGAGGTGATGAATGTATGAACCAGTATTTCCGCATCATGTAGTGACAATATGTTTCTTATCTTAGAAATATTTCTGAGATGAAAGAACGCTATCCTAGTAATATTATCTACATGAGCATCAAATGATAGACTGGAGTCCATAATCACTCCGAGGTCTTTAACTGCTGTACATGATGAAACAGAAAGTCCATCCAGAATAACCATGTGATCAGAAAGATTACTTCTAGCTACACGTGGGCCTAATAAAAGTATTTTTGTTTTATCAGAATTAAGTAAAAGGAATTTAATTAACATCCATCGTCTAATGTCCTTTACACAATCCTCAACTTTACTAAGCTTCTGTCTGTCCTCTGGCTTCGCTGAAACATACAACTGTGAATCATCAGCATAACAGTGGAAGATAATTCCATGTTTACGAATAATTTGTCCTAGGGGTAACATATATATAAAGTAAAAAGCAGTGGGCCTAAAACAGAACCCTGTGGAACTCCAAAAGTAACCTCAGTACGCGTGGAGAAATCACCATTTATATCTACGACCTGATAACGACCGGTCAGATAAGACCTGAGCCAGGAGAGGACTGTTCCCTTAATGCCAACAACATTAAGGGAAGCTAAAAGTACTGTACTTTCCCAAAACCTACAGCCAAAATATCATATTAACACCATATTAGTAAATCTATTTTTTTTTTATCATATTAGTATGAGATTCCAAAAAAGTATTACTTTCTACTTCTAACATGTATTGATAACGGACATCAATAGCACAACCTGTACTACATTTTCACTCCATATTCTTCACTATGCATGTTGTGCTTTGCCAAATCGTAAGCTTTTTTCCATCTGTATTCGTCCTGCTCGTCTCTGCAGTGTTCATTATTCAACATAGGAGACTTTACTGCTTCTGCATAGATGAAGGAAGGAACAAAAAGAAAGCACAAACTATGCCGTTGTGATCGATTTTTTCTCTAATAAAGGGCAGAGGGAAAGGCTAAATCACACACAGGGCTTCAAAGAGCACTACTCCCCAACACACTGGAGTGTGCGTGTGTGTGTGTGTGTGTGTGTGTGTGTGTGTGTGTGTGTTACTACTTTTTAAACATCACAAACTATGTCATGTGTTTTTGCAGGAAAGTGTGTTCCCCTTTCTACCCTGTCCCTCTACCAAGTACCCTGTACTAGTGACACACACACACACACACACACACACACACTCATCTGTGCTGTCTTGGAAAAGCAGGATACTCTGATCAGAGCGGTGGAGAACATTGCAGCAAATTTACAAATACATATAAAAAATATTACCTTTGCGTGTGTCATTGAAATAAATAAGCCATGTAAACCTGTCTGTGTAATCCGTATATTAAAATTCAACAAATCCTTTGAAAATTCTATGATTTGACGCCAATCAATTGAGGTTTAGTTATTCTTCCTATGCAGCTATTTACTCACACTCAGGGGGACAACTACGATATGGACTTTTAGTGGTTTCCCCGATATGACAGAATTTTCTTGAATACCAAATTGTCTCTGTAAACACTTGTACTAATGATTTAGGAAAAAATCTGCCTGTAGGCAGCTTGATAAATGAGGCCCTCTGAGAGGAACCAGACGCAAACACGAAACATCCACATCTAAACATCGAAACATTCACATAGTAATCCAACAAGATAGTTGGATTGTGTACATTATTATACCATATTACCAGTGACATGCCATTGGTTATACTCCTTCCATTTGCTAGACCCCAAGTTATTAGTATGAAAGTTAACAATCTAATTATTAGCAGTATGACTTAAGTAAGACTTCATAAGCTGAACAAAACTGTTTTAAACCTTTGTATTGTCTTTAATTATTGCTCTTTCATTAATCTTCTTCTAGACATATTATGAGCATCAGCGTTGTTGTCATTTTGTTGGCAGGTAATTACTAGCTTACATGTAGAGTGGAGCCTCATGACGCCTGTTTACAGATGGCGCACAGAAAAAAAGGCTTGAATGCAAAAAGCTGTAGACGAGACTGCACAATCTGTTGATAAAGTTTATGTTCATAAAAAGAAGAACTTAAGCAGGAGTGGAGAGTAAATGCAGGGTAGGTAAATGCTTGTGACAAAAAAGAAATAGCTAGGTATTCTATTCTATTCGCATGAACTCAGTCAAAACAGCAGGTTTTTATAGCACCATTTTTCTGATGGCTGGCATAAGGTCAACGTTTTATTGAGAACAACTTTGAAGGAATTATAGGCATTAATACTGACATTTCAAATAGGGTAGGGTTCATAGTACCCTCCACGTACATTTCATAGTACATTTTCCACCACAGTGCTAAAACAGCACTGGTTAAAGTGGTAAATGACCGACTACTGTACTAGCCTCAGGGTTGCATTATGGATTGTAAATGTTAATACTTGGATTTAATTACAACGCCCCCCCCCCCTTTTTTAATCAGCAAGCAAATGTGGCACAAAGTCTTGTAGGCAGAATCCTGTGACTTGACTGTTTATAAGAATACCACAGACATACATGAACATGGCATAAAATAAATGTACCCAGTTATTACCCCTAATTAGTATTTAACAAGCCATTTTGGCCCTATTAGTAGAAAAAAAAAGCAATAATCATTGGAGGCTTCAATAATCACTTTGATAATCCACATGACCCTCTGAGAGCAGCACTTATTTCTATATCAAACTGGCCCCACTCGCTTCATAACAAACACCCTCGATTTAATAATGAGATTTGTAGAAAGCCCTGTTGATCTACTCCAGTTTGATCAAATTGCATTTTAATTGTCTATCTGTCATAATGTTTGTACGTCACCTTGCTACATCATTACGTGTAAAGTCATCATAATCAGCTTCATTGAAAATCTCATTTTAAAAATCAAATCTAATTTGATTGCTTAGTCTATCCTTTGATCCGACCGAATTTGATGATGTTGCTGAATGTGTTTCACACTACAATAGTATATAATATTTCCCCTGGTGTAAAAGCCAACACCCTGGTATAATGATGACACATGATGCTCCTAAGATACCAGTTATACTGACCCCTTCTGCTCTCTGGACCTGCCTGATCCATCCTGATGTTCTACTTCTGGTTGGAGTTCTCATCAGTTGGTAGTCACATGGTGCAGCCTAAAGATCATTGAGATTTCTGAGGATGGTACCACTTAAAAACCATAAGATGGCTTTGGACCTCAATTCATATGAACAGTTATGCTGTTATTGCTCGGACTACAGTTGCTATTATAGCCTTAGCACTGCAATTACCACAAGTGAGCAGTGGAGAAGTAACTGCTCTTTCTACAGGTATCCTTGACCAGTAACCTGAGTTTCAGTCATCATCTGAATCATTTTCTGAGTTGTCACTCATTTCTTCTTGTTGTTGTGTGTCTTCTACTCATTCTTGTTTCTGCCTGTGATGTTTTTTTTCAGGAACAGGTCTGGCATGGAGTTGAGTTACCGCAATAGTCAAGTCATTCACTAGCAATAGGAGATTGTGGTGCAGTGTCCTTTTCTTCTGCTTGTCTCCTGTCTCTGGACAGACTATATAGACTGGACTCTTAGCAAGTTGTCTTTTCCCAGTATGATCTTATTTTGCCTGGTCCTCCACATTCTCTGAGACTCCTAACCAGAATCCGGTCTAGTGGTTGTAGTACAACTCCTTTGGCTTTCTTGTCATATTTTACTGTCCCCTTGCACTGGCTTTTTCGCTATTTTTTTTTTACTGGTAATCTGGTAGGATTCTGATATCCTCTCATCCTATTGTTCCACATATCCTCTAGGTGAAAAGTCAACTGGAAGATGTGGATGACAACCATAGAGGAGAAAAAAGGGTGAGTAGATGGTAGAATCATGCCGCGTACAGTTGTAGGTGTGTATCCCATGTGGGAGTTGATCCTTCCACCACAGCTTCTCACTTTCAGTCAATGTCTTCAACATCTGGAGTATGGTGTGGTTCAACCACTCAGCTGGATTGCCTTGTGGATTGTACAGTGATGTTCTTGACTGGCCGACTCCAGGCAGTTGTCGCAATGAAACAGTTTATTCTCAAATTCACGACCCTGGTCATGAGGTAGTTTGGATGGATATCCAATTTAGGGTAGGAACTCAACCCTGTCCAGGGTGTAGCGTGCCTTGTGCCTGATGCTCCCTAGGATAGGCTCCAGGTTCCCCAGCAACCCTGAAGAAGGAGTAAGCGGTAGAAGATGGATGGATGGATGGTATGAACTCATTGAAAATACACTCAGCAGCTTTTTATCCACTCTTGTTCTTGGTGAGATATGCCTTGGCAAATCTAGTGAAATGATCAACCACCACTAGAATATTTCATACTCTCGACAAGCTGGTTTCCAGATACAAATAATCAATGCACACAACCAATGTATGGGCACTTTTGTTTAACATAGTACTCAATTTCTTTGGCTATGAAGGGCCAGGAGAATCTCTCCCTAGCAAGGTGGAGAACCCTTTCCATGCCATCATGGCCCATCTCATTGTGTAGGTGTTTCAGGGCTAATGTCCTGTACTTTGTGGGGAGAACTAACTGTCTTTGTCCCTTTGTCCATCTGTATAGGAGGCCATTTTCAAGGTACTTGTTCCACTCATGAAGCAGCTTCCGGGTGGCTCTAGTTACAGTTTTGCACATTTCATCTGCTAATCTTGTGTCCGAATCTTTCAACTCAATTATCTTCCTTATGGCCTGATCCTCTCTTTGAGCTCTTACAAGATTGTCATGGCTGATGGTCAGCAGGTGAGAATGACCTCCTGGTGGGTGTCTGGGGAAGAAATGTTGGGCACGGCCAATCAAGCCACATCCTCCATTCTGCTGCCTGACTCCCATCCGATGTATTGCAAACTGCCTCATCTGAGAACTCCTCTGTGCAAGTTCTCATATATCTACATATCCAAGGGGAGGCGAGACAGGGTATCAGAGTCCACATTTTCCTTTCCAGGCCTGTACTTGATGTGGAACCAGAAATTTGAAAGCTCCCCAACACACCAAAGTGAGCTTTGCTGTACTCTTGACAATTGACAGGTCAATTGGTTGTTGTCAGTGTAAACAGTCAAGTGTGGAGCGTAGTACAGGTAATCCCAAAACTTCTCATGTTTTTCAGTGTGAGGAACTCCAGTATTCTGCTATGCAGATAATAATTGCATCCGGCTGGTGTCAGTGTCCTTGAATCATATCCAATGACTCTCAATGCCCCGTGGGTGTTTGGTGTTTCTGCCACGTGTTGGAATCTGGGCTTTCCCTAGCTTAGTCTGGAGCAGCTTGTAGATCGGTTTTGCAATCCGGGATAAATCTTGCATGTATGATCGGTAATAACCTAAGAACCCAGTCAGTTTCCTCACTTCACCAAACATTCTGTGGTGTCTTATTTGTCAGAGTTTGTACAGCTTCACGGTCCTGTGGGTCTATCTTGATCCTTTAGGCTGACACAAGTACACCCAAGTACCTGACTTAGAAAAGTTCACATTTCTCAAGTCTCAGTTTTACCCCAGGGTGCTGGAGAGCCTGGATAACTTTGCGGAGGATCTCGACATGTTCATCAAATGTCTTTGCATAACAGAGCATGTCATCAAGATATTGGATTCAGCATTCATCTCTGAGGGGGCCTAGCATCTCCTCCATGCTCTGCTGAAATGCTGCAGGGGCATTTGAGAGTCCAAACAGGATACAAACAGGATAAAAACCCATTCATAGAGACCTCATGAAGTAATGAAGGCAGTGAACTGGTGTTAACCGGTCACTGTTTGTCCCCCGACAGGAGCCGGCTCCAGTTTCCCTGATGTCTTGGTTTTTTTCAGACAGCCCACTGCTTTGTGGCCTTCTTCATCACATTGGAAACAATGAGTACAATCAGAACAATTTTGTTCAACACTTTTGTCACAGGCATACAGTCATGACTGGGTCAAGTTAGAATTTTCTGTAAGCTATGTTCAAGACCACTGCTTGTTTCATTACATGTGCTACTTCCAAATTCATAATCATTATATGTTTCCACTGCTATGCTGATGAAACACAGTTGTATGTGTCATCCAAACCAGATGATACATTTGAGTAGGGTCAGTGCACCATCATACAGCCCTGCAGCAGAGTGGAATAGAGGTCTTTCTCAAGGGCCTAGTAGTAGTTTCTTTGTAGCACTGGAGCTTGAATTCATGACCTGCTGATTGGTAGCCCAAACTTTAACCATTTAGCCAGTCAAAACAAGAGGCATCCTCCTGGACATTTCCAACAAGAAAAGTATTTCTAATAGGGAGCTAGATTTAACATTCCTGATTATGTAGTACCTCTCAGTTACATCATGTAAAGCAGAGAAACACTTGTTTGATTGTTTCTAATTTGAAACTCACGCAGATAACATTAATTAGACAGCTTTCTACCATGTCTACTATGCTAAATAGCTATTCTCTTGGGAAAAGATACATATTTAACGAGTTACTGCATAGAAGCCTCACAAAACACAGAAAAGTTTCATTACTCAGTCTTTCAGAGACATCTCTGAAAATAAGGTTATACCTTATTTTTACCTTATGGGAAATTATCCCCCTCCATCTCTGCTGTTGTGCTTTCTCACACATATTTGGTTGAACCTAGAGTGTGTGAGTGAGGAATGTGCGGTTCATGTTATAAATAAAGTAAACGGGTTAGATTTAATTTTCTACCCGATCGGCTCTAAATTGAAATGCGGCTTTAGGTCATATTTACTCGTGCTGTCGTATACATTCTGGGTGGAAAGGCGTCATTTTATCTGCAGCTGATGTACTGTGACGGTGATGGCAGATGCATACGCATCCCATTAGGCAGCATTTTCAATAAAAAATGTTTAATAATTTTTAATAGCTTCTGTACTGATGATCTGGCTTACTTACTCAGCCAACATATGTGCATTTTCTACTGGGTCACTTTATTTAAGCCAGATCAATGTAACTAAAAGAACAACTTCCTTTAATATATTTAATGTTTTTAAGATCATAACATTCACATTTAACCTGGGGAAGCCAAATGTTGATTTTTTTTTTCAAACGGCAGTGCAGAGGAATGATGATTACAAAAGATGGTGCATTTTTTTTTTAAGTTGAATTTTTATAAGTCCATAAAACAAAATATCTAAATATCACCAGCCAGAAATTACCACAATCAAGCTCTCTTTAATCAGCTAGGTCTGCCATCATTTTCAGGGTAACATAGCTACAATAAAAATCCTATGTCAAGAAAAAACTTTAAGCTGATTGTGTTGTGATTAAAAATCCCTTAATTTTATACCTCGCCTTAGCATAAAAGGGAAGGATTTGGGGAGCTCCATTTTCATAAGTAATATTTATTTTGATCATGACTGAGATAGGCAAACATACACCTGGGGATACAGCTGTACTGTTGTAAAGTCTAAAATGGTGGCCTGGGGCAGTAGGAGACAACCTTGCTATATAGTGAACAAGAACATATGGTGGATTCCTGATGTGACCCTTCAGTGCCAAGGTGACATTGGAGGCATGAGAACTATATGTGTGGGGTTTTTTTTTTTTTTTAACCAAACATGCATTAATCAATACCCAGGTGCCCAGAGAACAATCCTGTGAGACCCACCATGTCCTAAAAAACCAGGACAATCTCTGCAGTGTTGTCTGCTCCCTTTGCATTATAATTAGCATGCCTTCTGCTTTAGGAAATGATCAGACCAGATCAGAAACTATGGAAGTATAATAGTGCCAAAAGTCCTTGCAACTTGAATTACATAACCTGAAAAAAAAATTGTCACAATAACAATACTTTAATTTTTTCTGCCCAGCAATTTGACACAAATCGGAAAAAAATCAACACATGCAATATCAGTGCTTGAATTAATTTCCTCACAAATTCAGGTCTTCAAATCCAGGTCTAAAAATTCAGGTCTCCACATCCGGGTCTCACAGGAAGAGCAGTGGATTGCCGATAGTATTACTGGCTGCTCAGAACCGCCTCAACGCCCTGGTGGTTGTGGTGTGAATTGCACTTCCATATACCGATAGTGAATCAGAAGATGAACCAAGGGGTAAGTTAAACTATTCTTTATTTATCAACAGCACAGCGGAATATTTTACTACACTGTTGAATTACTTTTCATTTATCCTTTCGGAACAATGGTAGTATTCATTGTAACGAAGTTATGTTAGCTTTTTGTGAGCTAGCTAACGTTAGCTAACGTTAGTTTTCCCCACAGCACCTGTTTTAGAGCGATTCCGCTCTCACCTGAACCATGCTGTTGGACATATTCCTTTATACATGGATTACATGGAATTTATTTGCTGACAGGAGTTGTTTTTTTTGTTTTTTGTTTTTTTTTAGTTCAATTTCTGAGCCAGTGAACATTCCACCAAACATTTTAGCAGGAATAGTAGAACTTCTCAGTGTAATTATGCAAAATGTGCCCAGGAGGGAGACCCGCATGGTGATCATTCAACAGGATCAAGGGCCAATGGGGCGTCCACGTCTGGAAGTCTCACCTGATCATATCGCAAACCTGCTAGATCTGAATTTCTGTTCCCACTATTGCCAGCCTGTTAGGGATAAGTAGACAAACCTTATTCAGACGAATGGCGGAATGTAATCTCTCATTTCGAGCTGTATATAGCAGACTGACGGATGAGGAACTGGACGCTTCTATAACCGCTCTGAAGCAACGTATGCCTCACTTGCAGCGCTTAAGACACAAGGACACCGGGTGCAGTTTGACCGAGTAAGAGCTTCAATGCACCGGGTCGACACCGTGGGAGTCATATCTCATTTGACACAGCTCGGCTGTGTAGAGCGAAGGACTTACTCAGTCTCCAATCCAAGGTCAATTATGCACATCGACACCAATCATAAGCTGATTCGGTAAGTAATAATAAAAAAAAGTTGATAGTGAATTCATGTTAGTTTTAATTTAAGCAATGTGTTCACAAAACTGTGTAATTTCAGCTACAACATAGTTATTTTTGGAGGTGTAGATGGCTTTTCACGGAAGGTAAGGGTTCCCCTTTGTCAAGTAGATTCACCGTCTTTTAGAGAACTATGTGGGCATAGTTGGTAGTGGCTGTGGCGCAGTTGGTAGAGTGGGTTATCCACTGATCGTAGGGTTGGTGATTCGATTCCCGGCCCGGGTGACTCCACATGCCGAAGTGTCCTTGGGCAAGACACTGAACCCCAAGTTGCTCCCGATGGCAAGTTAGCGCCTTGCATGGCAGCTCTGCTACCACTGGTGTGTGAGTGTGAGTGTGAATGGGTGAATGAGACACAGTGTAAAGCGCTTTGGATAAAAGCGCTATATAAGTGCCCATTTACCATAAATTACATTTAATTCAAGACGAGAAATCAAACAGGCAGTTTAATGCACCAGTCTTTTTACACTATCGGGGTACGAAGTGACCAGGGCATTGAAAATGTGGATGTTGCTCGCCTAATGTTCACAGTTCGTGGGGCAGGCAGGGGAAGCTTTATTTCAGGAAAGAGTGTCCATAATCAGCGGTGTGTTGATTTAAAACCATGTATACTTATCAGTATATCTACTGAGGTTCCAGTTTACAAAATCATTTGACACTGAATTTTACTTTTGTATGATTCATTTATTCCAGTATTGAGAGGCTGTGGCGAGACGTCTGGACATCGGTGACAAACGTGTATTATGATGTTCTGCACTCCCTAGAGGAATGTGGCTACCTTGACATTTCAGACCCAACTCGCCTGTTTTGTTGCCAGTATGTTTTTCTTCCACGGCTTCAAAATGACCTCAACTTGTTCTGCAGAACCTGGGACAATCACCCGATTCACACAGAGGGTAGTATGAGTCCTAACCAGTTGTGGGCAATGGGAAGTGTCAACCATCCCATCGTGTCAAGCATGTGGTCTACTTTTCATATGTGAAACTGTCTGTCTTTATTTTTTGAACGAAGAACAATAAGTAAGAATGCTGCCATGAGTGGAATGCTCATTTTGTTGAGAGCTTTAGGAAGGACTTCACATGTTATGATTAATGGTCCAAAATTTGTCTTTTAGGGACTGAGCATACCGCACATGGACTTGGAAGAGTAGCGGACTCGTTACTGATGCACACGTCAGCATCATTGTTCCTACGACTGAATGCCCCCTGAGTGATGAACAAATGGCAGCCCTACAGGAAGCTGTAGACCCCAAAACAACTTCACAGACATTTGGCTGGGACATCTATTTTTTCAGTATTTTTCAATTTTGCCAGTCAGTTCTTATGGAGTAATTGTCTATAGTAACAGCAGACCACATGTTTGTTACTTGATAATAAATGTTTCAGCATATGGAAATAATCCGTTGCCAAGATCATTGGTTTTCTTTTACTATGTTTTGAAACTATGAGTTTAACTGAGTTAATTTAGTCTTAGTTGATATTCGTACAGCAGGTTAATAAATAGAGCCAAATATGTTGTTAAAGAAGACACGACTATTGCTCACAATTGAAAAAGTACAAAATGTACATATATTTTGAAATAATAAAACCGTAACATAAAGCATGGAAAAACAGTTTCATTTTCACCAAAAACATTCAGTAGTCACTGCATCTAAAATAGTGTGGTGGGGTACAGTAGAAACTTACTACATGCCATCTTGTCAAATATTGCATGTGCATCGGTACGGAAGTGCAATTCACACCACAACCACCAGTGCGTTGAGCCGGTTCTGAGCAGCAGAGTAATAATACTATCGACAATCCACTGCTCTTCCTGTGAGACCCGGATGTGTTTTTTTTAGACACATCCTGAATTTTTAGACCCGAATTTGAAGACCCGAATTTAAGACCTGAATTTGTGCAGCCTGAATTTGTGAGGAAATTAATTCAAGCACTGATATTGCGTTTTGTTTTTTGTTTTCCCGATTTGTGTCAAATTGCTGGGCAGAAAAAATTCAGGTATTGTTATTGCGACAAGTTTTTTTCAGGTTATGTAATTCAAGTTGCAAGGACTTTTGGCACTATTATACTTCCATAAGAAACTGTATGAAACTGTAACCTAAGGTTACATATATACCTTATTTTTGCCTTATGGTGTCAAGAATGGTGGTTCTGCACTATGAAACATCCACTTACATTTCATTTACATTTTTGTACCCATGCCAATGTACTTGTAGGCTTCAGAATTATTTTTTTTAATCATAGAATTTTTAATGAAAAAAATCTTATTTTACATATTGTAACACCCCACCCAACAACCCCAACAAAGCCAAAACCAAAATAAATGGGGGGGCAACAAACAAACAAACAACCAAAAAAACAAAAACAAACAAATATATAAGGGGGGGGGGGTTGTTGGGGTAAGTCGGAATATTTACCAACTACCTCTCCTCAATCCACCTCCAGGGTGCATACATCATTGAAGTAGGTAATAAATTGTTGCCATTTTCAAAAAAAAAATGAGTCACCCCTGCCTCTGATATTGTACTTGATTTTTCAAGTATTAAAAGAACATTAAGTCTTTGAACCAGACTGATATAGAGGGGGGTTGTGGAGAGGTCCAACACAGCAATATTCTGCGCCAAGCAAGCAACAATGCAAAAGCCACATCAATAGCTTTTTTATGGTTCAGAGGCTGACGCTGAGATGGAACACCAAAGATGGCAATCAAAGGACAGACATCTAATTTGATTTTAGGAACTTCGGACATAGTTTTGAAGAAAGAGTTCCAAAAGTTCTGCAGTTTGGGACAGAGTGCAAACATGGTTACAGGGCGAAAGTTTGCATTTTTCACACATCAGGAACTTTGGGATATATTTTAGATAGTTTACTTTTGGAGAGGTGAGCTCTATGGACCACTTTAAATGGTATAAAACTAAGTCTAGCACAAGACATGGTGGTATGCATATTTTCTAATGCTCTGCCCCAGTAATCATCCTCAAGCTAGAGGCCCAATTCCTGTAGCAAATATAGTAAAAATCATCCTGTGACCAGATCGTTGCATATATCCGTGAAATAATGCCACTTTTATGAGGATTCAGCTTGAACACCTCTTCCCATGCAGACGTTGTAGGTAAGGAGGGAAAACCAGTGAATAGGGAGGAGACACAATGCATAATTTGAAAGAAACGGAATAGGTGAGACGGAGGCAGGCTGAATGACGAGGGTTATTTGGAAAAGTTTGCAAACACACTTTTAAATTATACTATTTGAAAAGATCCTCAAAGCGTTTCAGACCCTTCTTTTCCCACAAAGATAATGTGGAATCTATAAATGAGGGGGGGAGAGGTGGTTATTACATATAGGTGCCATGGTTGTCGCTGAGATTGATTTAAAATGACGACGAAACTGATA
The DNA here is from genome assembly GCA_012411365.1 of Ameiurus melas. Taxonomy (NCBI): domain Eukaryota; kingdom Metazoa; phylum Chordata; class Actinopteri; order Siluriformes; family Ictaluridae; genus Ameiurus; species Ameiurus melas. The sequence goes on from CM022762.1 coordinate 29,639,509, forward strand.
GAAATTTTTTTGAGAGGTACGTACTATTGGATTTTCCGTGTAGTGTGAAAGAGGTATAGGAAGGGAGGAGAACACCATAGCAGGGAGAGAGGTTGAAATACAAGACTTTGCTTCTAAGTGGCTCCATGGAAGAGAGGAGGCATGCACCCAGAGTACCAGTTTCTGAATAGTAGCCGCCCAATAATAATAAGGCAAGGAGAGGCCACCACTTAGTCGACTGTTTTGAAGTGAAAATTTGGAAACCCTGGGAGTTTTTCCTGCCCATATTAAAGAGGAGATTAATTGGTCTATATTCTTGAAGAAAGGTTTTGGTAAAAACAAATGGATGGATTGAAAAGGGTAGAGGAATTTTGGAAGAATGTCCATTTTTACTATGTTTATTCTACCAAGAGGGGATAATGGTAGAGCTGTCCATCTTTGAAAGGCTGACTTCATGTATGAAATTAGGGTTGTAAAATTCTCCCCCATTAATGCAGAATAAAAACGGGTGACATTAACTCCGAGATATTTGAATTTTGAGTCCTCCAAATGAAAAGGTATTTCAGTCTGTTTTATCTTTTGGCCAGATTGGTTAATGGGTAAGCGTTCACTCTTTTGTAGGCTCAGTTTATACCCTGAAAATTTCCCAAAGTCATTTAATACACGTATTATCTCTGGAATAGATGCAAGTGGATCGGCAACAAAGTAGTAAGTCGTCAGCATACAAGAGTTCTAAGCGTTATCGAGAGAGGCTCAAACGCTATGGCAAAAAGTAAGGGAGACAGAGGACATCCATGCTAGTTTAAAAAACATATGTCTTGAGTTGAGCTTTAAATATGGTCAAAAGTCTGAGCTTCGGTAAGTTGAAGAGGAAGGGTAGGAGCATAGACAGAGCCCCGTCACCCTGTCAGTCACCCCCCTGTCATCTTAAGCGTGTTTTTGGTACAGTTAACAAATTAGACTGAGGAGAGTAGTCTACGATTTGGGGTGTAAGGGATTAACAAAGCAGATAAGTAATGAGGAGCCATTATGATGTCAGCATCATAATTTTAAAACGGACATGGAACCTGACCAGGAGCCAGTGCAAGGGCTCCAGAACAGGAGTAATATGAATGCATGTTCTGGTCCCAGTCAGGATCCAGCAGAGTTTTGTACATTTTGGATTTTATTGAGTGTGGATTTAGAAACTCCAACTAAACAACATTACAGTAACCTATTCAAGTGACTAAGAATGAGTTCATCTGCTTTTCAGCTACAGAGAAATTTAGCATAGGGTGCAGTCTTGCTATAGCAAGGTGAAAAAAAAGGATGCTTTAACAGTGCTCCGTACAAAAGAATCAAACGTAAGACTATCAAAAATGACTCCAAGGGTCCTCATTTTTACTTTGGGTCTCTGGAACAGAGCCATCAACAAACAGACAGTGGATCAGCTTTGAGAATTGGATGACGGGAACGAATAAGCATAACTTTATTTTTTTTTTGTTTATCTTAGAAAGAAAACAAACATCAAGGTTTTCACCAGATTGTGAGTCAATGTAGATTTGGGTATTATCAGCATAAAAGTGATAGCAGCAGATGCTCACTAGAATATTGAAAAGTAAAGGACCTACAACTGAGCCCTGAGGAACACCAGAGAGAACAGACCACCCATAGAAATAAACTGGGAACAGTCAGTAAAATAGGATTTAAACCAGTTTAAAACGGTCACAGACACAACAAAAACACTTTCAAGGTGGGTAAGTAAAAGACCATGATCCACAGTATCGGAAGCAGCTGCAGGATCAAGAAGGATGAGAATGGTTGCTCCAGAATCAGAGGCTATTGGTAACAAGCTATTGGTAACTTTGACCAAAGTTGTCAAATGTGTAATCATCTTACAATTAATTAACAAATTTCACTGTACTGTGAAATTATACTGTACTGTGAAGTACAGTGAAATTTTACTAACTAATTTTAAGATGATTACACATTTGACAACAACATTTATTAAAATAATCCAGGGCAGTGTTTTCTTTTTTTGGCACTGGTATAGCAGCAGCAGACTTTAATGCTGTTGGAACAACCCTAGTCTCCAATGATTCATTTACAATACTGAGGATAGCAGGACACCAAACAAGCTCCCTTTAAGAGTGTGCGCCTAAGCTCAGCTCGTTACCTGTATAAAAGACACCTGGGAGCCAGAAATCTTTCTGATTGAGGGGGGGTCAAATACTTATTTCCCTCAATTAAAATGCAAATCAATTTATAACATGCGTTTTTCTGGATTTTCTTCTTGTTATTATATTTTTTTTTTCCTTCACTGTACAGTCATGGACGAAATTATTGGCACCCCTGGAACTTTTCCAGAAAATGCACCATTTCTCCCAGAAATGTGTTGCAATGACAAATGTTTTGGTATACACATGTTTATTACCTTTAAGTGCATTGGAACAGCACAAAAAAGCAGAAGAAAAAAAGGCAAAGCCTGTGCAAAAAATGTGGCATACACCTGGCTCTGAAGCGGAGACAACAGTGGTTTAATCTAAACACAGGGAACTGATATTAAATTACTGTGATCAACACCAGTTTTATGTGTGTTGTGTACATTAAGGCCAAGGTCATTGAATGCATTGAGAACCGGGCCATGACGTTGATTCTCTGAAGCACTCGGTGAGCTCAACTTCGTACAATCCACATGAGCAGCCGGACCAAGATATTGCTTCTCCGTTGCACGCTGCAGGTTATTCCAGGTGGAACACAGAAGTAAAAGCAAATGTCTAAAATTAACGCGAATTGGTGTTGGGGAACACACATAGAAACACAATGAAGAGAATGGACACTTTAATAAGATCTAGTGTCCAGAGATGGCTGAGGCTACCAAATGATACCCTGGTGGCGTATTTACATGCCAGGGTGCAGGATGGTGGTCTGGGGATTCCCTGCATTAGCTCATCAGTCCCTCTAGCCCAGAAATCAAGATTCCAGAAGCTTTTAACAAGTAAGAGCACATATTGCGCGTCCGTTGTCAACCAGAAAACATTTAAGAAAATCGAGCGAATTATAAACATCCGTTGCAGGGTGGCTGGAATAGTTATAACAACTATGGGCTTCACAGTTGCATGATGCTGTTGATGGTAGAGAGTTTACAGTTGGTAAGATCGACAAGGCAAGCCACCTCTGGCTACAGAAACCAATGAGAGTCTTCCCCTGTTTACATCATAGGGGAATCCAGCTGAGCGGTGGAGTTCTGTCCACGAAGGCACAAGGGTCTCGCGGTAAACCTAACAAGGCAGAGGATATTACATGCCGGGGAGCCTGTGCTATGCGGGAGACATTAAATCATGTTCTCCAAGTATGTGAAGTCACGCACCTAGCCCGCTGTGCCCGCCATAACAGAGTGATGCGGTTGGCGGAAAAAATGTTTAGGAAGGTTGAGCGGAGTATATGGACAGAGCCTGTGATTGCAACTGCACACTCATACATTAAGCCTGACCTGGTGATGGAGGAACCGCTAAACTTGATGGTATTGGATGTTTTGGTGGTGGCTGGACACCGTATGACAGAGACATGGAACCTTAAGGTTGAGAAATATGGTTCTTTAAGTAACTTCGAGGCCATAAAAAGATGGAGAGAGATGGAGAAGGAGATAGTACAACTCCCGTTGATCTTTTCAAACAGAGGCCTTTTGTATGAGCCATCAGGGGCCGGTCTTCGTCGTATGGGGTTAACTGAGAGGGATCTGAGTTACCTTTGCCTGTCTGTAATAAATGGGTCAATCCGTTGCTACGATTGATACATGGTCGGGACAAGAGGAGTTATCCAAGTCTGTCAGAGAGAAGGTTTTGCCTTTATGATCCGCCAAAAGCGGTGATACCTGATGTTTGCATTGCCATTAGCGCCCGGTTAATGGGTGCCTCAGGAAGAGAATTTCAACCTGATAACATGTGTTAAATATATACAAATGGCACCACCACATCGCAGTCATAGGGTCACTGAAAACAATATAGTTTAAATAAACAAACAAAACCAAACAAAACGGTGATGGCAGTGGCAACAAAACGCGCCAGCAAACCCTGTCATTTATTTACTAATCAAGATGGGACTGAAGTGTAGACTTTCAGCATTAATACATGGGGTTTATTTTGAAAAAATTTTTTTATTATGTTTAGGAATTACAGACATTTGTTAGAGTTCATCCATTTTCACAGGCTCAAAAGTAATTGGACAATTGACTGAGCAGTTCCCTTTCAAAGGGAACTTTGACGTTGCATTTAGCATAACAGTATGGGGACGCCTTGTGCAGGAGACCGGTATCTGAAGCATGTGTAAAATCATGCCTCTACTTATAGACCTGCCATGATCAGGTGACATGGTAATTAAGCGCGTCGCATGATATAAATGGCACCTGTGAACCACGCCGCCAGCCTTATTATCTTCAGCGAGACTGCATGTGTGTTTGTGTGACAAAAACACTTCATTTCTACTCTATATTTTCTCAAAATCTCAACTTTTCTATCCTTTTTTAAAGAAAAAAAAAGAGGTAAGTAATGAGTGAGAAAGAGTTCAAGAAGTGTCGAAAAAAAAAACAGAAGCCTAAACAAGGCGGGTTTCAGAGCCTCGCGGATTTGGGCTGGCTGCTGCCAAGGCAGCCAGCTGTCTCAGGTTCGGGGCTCTCATAGATCCGGAGTAGGAGCCGTAGATGAGCGCTGCTCCATCTCTTGCTCCGTCTTCCGAGATCGGCTCTCTGCTGGATTTTTGAGTTCGCTTCGCGGCGACTCCTCTCACTATGGAAAGCCAAAAGGGTAAAAATTAAAAATTTCAGGCTTCTGGGGGAAAACCATGCATAAGCCATATTCCTAACCTTACGATGGTGGATTATTCGGCCATTGTGGGAAGGAACAGCATGGCCATTTAGCTATGCCCAAGGTGGAGGAAGCACTTGCTAGCTACCTCTCTACACCAACGGCATGTAATTACGGGGGCCAGCTTGCATCCAAGGAGGCATTGGTGGGCAAGCCTATGCAGTAGTAGTCTTGTTTGTGGGTCACTGTAGACAATGACAGGGTTGTAGGCCTACCAAGCAGACCTGTTGAGTGAGGTCGACATATGGCATGTTGTGTCGAGCTCACCCGGGCATCCACGAGTGGAGCCTGGGCCAGCACTAGTGTGTGGTAGACCTAGCAGGCGAGTATGACAGCCCGCCAACTCCAAGCAGGCAAAGAAGAGCGGTCTTGAGGGGCTGTGGACGGACGTGTCTGGGGACATGAGGTTGTTAGGGCAGGTAGCCTCCATTGTTCCTGTAGGGCCTCCCCTAGCCAAGGCGGTCCCAAAGTTTTCGTTGTTCTCTGGTCAGCGAGCGGTCACAGGGCAACGAAAATCTGATGCTTCTCTCCAATAGAATGTGGAATAGCTAACGTCACTAGAAGACCACCGGGCAGCGTGCAAGCTACTGCCAAATGTGTCTCCATGGGTTCTGTATACCATAGAAAGGGTTACCGGGTCCAGTTATAGCTCGATCCCCCTGTTCACTGGTGTGCTCACCACAGCAATCAGCACAGACCAGAACCCGACGTTAGTGCAGGAAGTAAGCTCCCTTTTGGACAATGGTACCAAAGAACATGTACCCCGTTCCCTCAGGGAGAGAGGTTTACAGCCTTTATTTCCTGTTCCGCAAAAAAGTGGGAGTATGTGGCCAATTTTAGATCTGCATCATCTGAACCGTACTCTTCGGACATACAGATTCAGAGGCTGATGCTCAAACTTATCATGCCACAGATCCAGTTCAAGAACTGTTTTGTGGCGATAGATCTAAAAAGTGCATATTTCAACATAGGAATATTGCTAGCTTTATCCCCTCGCATCTTCACAAAGTGCATGGATCTCAGAAAAGTATGCTTTCCCTGGTGCAGTGGACAGCTTTTCTAGGGGTTATAGGATTCTACTACGACAAGGGCGTTTCTGTCCCCAACAGGCGTAGTGTCAATCCTATCAACACTGAGCAAGATAAAGCTGGATCTTGGGAGACTTCTGGGGTGGAGTCCACACATGTGGCCAAGGTCACATCTGTATGCTGCTCCCCACATTGCTCTGCTCCCACAAGCTCTAGCAAGAGTTTGCCAAGACAGTCTGCTAGTAGCACACTTTTGGCAGCTCGAACATGGCTCTGAGAGATAATATCTCTGCAAGATGGCACTCCTTGGGAGATTCCCGTCCGCAGGGATCCACTGTAGACCCAGTAAACTGCGCAATAGCTGCAGTCCTGGAGCTCCTACAAGAACATTAATCAGCGGGGTGGGCTCCTTCTACAATCAGGGTTATGTGGCCACCATTTTGGCCAGCCTTGCCCCTGTTGATGGAGACTCTGTAGTGCAACATTCTCTAACTTTGAGGTTCATGCGTGGTGTCAGATGGCTGTGGCCCATCTGCAGGCCACGCATACCTTCCTGGGATCTCTTGTGGTCCTGGAAGGTCTAAGGGCCATTTGAGCCCTTAGAGTCTCTGAGAAGCTTCTGACTCTAAAGCTAGCCCTGACATCTCTCAAGCGATTGGGAGGTCTACAAGCTCTCTGTTGCCCCTCTCTGCTTTGACTTTTTCCCTGGCTAAGCCAAGGCCTTCCTGTATCCTAGGCCGGATTACATTCCTAAAGTGCCTACATCGGCTGCCCACACTGTGGTGTTGCAGGCTTTCTGCCCTCCTCGGTTCCTCACACTGGAACAAGAGAGGATGCACCTGCTGTGTCCAGTAAGGGCTCTCTGTACTTACGTCCACCACTTAAGTATACCACTTCATAAGTCGGAGCAGCTACTGGTCTCCTTTCGCAGCAACAGGAAAAGTGATGCTGTGTCATAGGAAGCAATGTCTAGGGCTTACGACACGCGGTTTCACCCCGCCTCTGGGCATAAGAGCTCATTCCACTAAGGGGTCCAAAGGGGAATCCTTGCAGGATGTTTGTACAGCTGCAGGGTGGTCTATGCCTCACACAGTCATTCGTTATTACAGCCTGGATATTCACTCCACCCCGGGCTTGAGTGTCCTGCAGTGACCCTCGGGCTTGGGTATTTTTGAACAGGCCGTACCCTCGGTATGACGGAGTGGGTATTCCCGTTCCCATACTGTTATGCTAAATGCAACATCAAAGTTCCCTTTCAAAGGGAACGTCGGGGTTACGCATGTGACCCTGTTCCGTGAGAAGGGAATGAGACGTTGCATAGCGTTGTCATACCGGGGCAAGCCTGTGAGTTGTGTCTGGCGGTGTGGTTCGCAGGTGCCATATTTATATCATGCGATACACTTAATTGCCACATCGCCTAATCATAGTCTCGTTCCCTTCTCAGGGACGTTTCATGGCCAGGTGTGTTTTCATGGCCCCGACGTTTCATGGCCATTATTTCGTGACAAATTAAGGAGATAAAGTGGGACGTGGGAGGACATACCACAGTATCATTTTGGATTTATGTTCTTAATATTCCACTTTTTAAAGCTTTTGGAAATTATTAGAAGCAGAAAGACAAGATTGTACAAGTCTCTAGAGTTGTACTGAAGGGAACGCTATCCCATCCACTGGTGTTTTGATGGTGGACATCAATGCAAAAGCTCCCAGATTGCTGGTGACTGCAAAAGCTGTGAATATGTACTGTTATCCTGGAAGAGACCAATGCCATCAGGATATAAACGTTTCAGTGACACTTACCTCTAAGGGGATAATAGGACCCAATTCATGCCTGTACAATTCCACTCACAGCATAGCAGAGGTTTTGCCTCTTTAACCTGACAAATTGTGGGCTTTGTATGTGTAATTAATTAAAATGGGAACTGCACATACAAAAGCACACTTTCGTCTAGTTTATCACCACAAAAACAGCAAATTAGCCGAGAGTCAGTCATTTTATCCATACACAATCTTACAGAGCAGTTGGAACAGAAACACCAACCCATTTACAATTCTATTCAAAAGGTATTGGTTATGTTTGCTGCTTTTGACTTGCATACTCCTGTTCACCATTATACACCGCGTACAATATAAAATGCAAAGAAAGCACATTCTCAGGTTTTTCCGCTGTGCTGGCAAACTGACAGAACAGCTTTAGAGAGTGAATGCTACACAATACGCGAGTCTCAGCCCTCGCTCTGGGTGGTCAGCAGAAATGATGAACAGACAGCATGGGAAAGCAGAGAAGGACCTGCTGCGGAAGACAAATTACTCTTTCACTCCTCAGGAAACTTCTGACCACCTGGGCTATACATTACCAGGGAAATGAGGGCACTTTCTTTAGGTTTTTTTTTTCTTTTTAAAAAAAAATATATATATAGTCGATGTTTATGAAGTCTGGCTGTGCATGTGCGAGAAGTGTCCTGTTGAGACAAGGACACGCAACAAGTATACAAAAGGTTTCTCTTATGTCTACAGGATGTCTGTAAGGCAAAAGACATCAAAGTTAAAACCTGACCCTGATATGTTATTTGATTGCCGGTAGCCAGTGCTGTGTCTGTGCTGGACAACTTTGACCTGCACACTTACTATACTATGCTTACTATATACTCTACACAAGGTAAAATATAATGCTAATGCGTTCTACAACTTATACAGTGAAGTGACATGCAATTTTAGCGTTTAGCCTAATAGCATGCTTGTTTGTTAGTGATTCTCCAGGGGGAAGAGCTTTCTCATACAAAACCCTACAGTTATGGAACAGCCTTCCAATTAGTGTTCGTGACTCAGACACAGTCTCGGTATTTAAATCTAATCTGAAAACTATAATGAATTTCCCGTTTACACAATGTTGACCATTTAGTACATAGAGAATGGTGGAATTATAAATAATATAATCCCTTCTATAACTGTCACCCAGATGAGGATGGTTTCTCTTTTGAGTCTTGATCCTCTTAAAGTTTCTTCAAGAGAAATAAACATTCCTTATAGTGCAAATGAGAAGGTTTGATCATTAAACATTGCTGTGCATCACCTGGGATAGGCCTCAGGCTTCCCACGACCCTGTGTAGTATAAGCGGTACAGAAAATGGATGGATAGACGACTTCCTGGTATGGATGGACTTACACACAGAAGGAAATAAAGTGATGACTTCATTGTTTTGCTGTATATTTGGGCCTTATTACTATATCTTAATGAAGCCAGTGTTTGAACAGGATGTATCTCTGTGACGGGCTCAACACGAAGGCACACTTTAGTGAGTTGGGCTGTGTAGTGACCTTCATTTCTTCCCAGCTGTCTTATCATTTCAGAGCATTATTTAATAACCCGTGATGAAAATACAGATATTAAACACAGACACACACACACTCCCAAATGCTTGTGTGCTATTCATTCTGGTGAAGGAGGAGATTGTGAGGGTGAAAGAGGGGTGAAAAAAAAAAAAATCAGGTCACAATAGACAATAGACAATAGCTAAAGCAGAAGAACAACCTTTTGAGGCTGTGACATCCAACAATCTGCTGACAATATGGGAGAAGAGAGGAAGCAGAAAATGGAAGAAAGGAAGAACAAGTCTGACAAGCAAATAATAGACCTCGGCTCTCTGCTCCACACTGAATCACAGCATTATTCACAATGACTTTATTGTCAAATTGATAAACGAAGAAAATGCCTGAGCCTGCAGGATAACAGTTATTATAAACCATGTTACTGGTTCTGCCTCTAATGTAACATATGCAGTAATGTAAGCCACATGGACTAAATACTACTACTACTAATAATAATAACAATAATAATAATAAAATAATCAGTGCTGATTTTCACCACGTCAAGATCTTATGATCTCACTGGACAATTCCTAGGCCACACTGTCTGACACTACATGCGTCTTTGGGGTACTTCTGGACAACCAACTATCCTCTTCATCTCACATCGCTATCCTGACTAAATGTCTTATTACCTTGAGACATCTTGAGGCAGGTCTACCCCTGTGCACCACCCGACCCTTGCAACTGATCCAGAACTCACCTTATTTTCAATAAGTCCACCCCGTTGCTGGCTTTCTTTAGCTGCTGCATTAGATTTAAAAGTCAAAAACGTACCTTACAACAAACTACTTCCTCTGATCATCTAGCATGGCTTGATTGGATCCATTGTACCTCAAAGAACAAGGGACACCTGTATCATGGCTTTTCTGTATCCTGGCACCCAAGTGGAAGAACGAACTTTCCCTGGCTATCCAAACAGCTGAATCACTGGCTTCTATTCAAGTAAAGACTAAAGTCCTACCTAACCCTTACCAATTTCCATCCATTTTCTGTACCACTTATTCTACACTGGGTCATGGTGGAGCCTAGAGCCTATCCCAGGGGATTCTGGGTGGTCATGAAGCAGTTGATGATGCAAGAGCAGGTACTAAAAGACTTTAATGTTCCAGGCAAACAGTACAAAGACATAATCCAAAAAACGTGATTAGTGAAGAGGCAATGGTCAGGCAGAAAGATCAAAAATGTAAACTTCAAGATGAAGTCAAAACCAGAGAAACAAACAGTGGGACAACGACTTGGTATAGACTTGTATGAGAGACAACAGAGCGTATGCTTCACAATGAGTGCGTGAACTGAATCTCTTTATATACTGTGAGGCTGCTGTGAAGGTGATTGATCATGAGAAATGAGAAAGTCTGGTTGTTCTAGTTCTCGGCAGCCATGTTAGTAGACCGCGTTGTATTCTGGGAAGTGTAGTCTGGCATTCCCATGACAAGGGAACAAGGCGGGGGACACCCTGGACAAGGTGTCAATCCATCGCAATTTTGAAATGCCAATGCATGTATTTGGAATAGGAGAGGAAACCAGAGCACCTGGGGGAAACCCCTGAAGCACGGGGAATCAATCCCCCATCCCTGGAGGTGTGAGGCAAACATACTAACCGCTAAGCCACTGTCCCCACACACTTAATTGAATACTTGTATTATTTTTTTCTTAAAAATCCTCCCCAAAAGGGTTTTAGCTTTAGTCATTGACCAACTCATACTGGTTTGGTGCTGTGAGAAGGGTCAAGAGTGCGTTTCCTGTTTTTCACTGTAATGAGCTCTCATGAGGATTCCTCGGCTGATTTTACCAGTGTTAGCACTGTTAGCTGCACGGGAGTTAGCTAGCATTACATCCTTTGATGTGAAGGTGGTTCCTAAACCATTACCGTACCCTGGCTCTAACTGATGAATTGTAGCTACTTAATCAAAAGTAGTTATGTGAAGCTGGCCATGCAAATAACATGTTAAATATCTCGGTTGCTGTTGTATTTTTGCTAAATGAGAACATCAATTGTAGAAAATCCTGCATGTGTACAGTAGGTAGAGGCCTTGTTTGTTTCATATCCATTCATTTTAAACGTTTGGTATACAGTAGCAGGAAGAGAGAAAAAGCAGGACGGAAGGGAAAGTTTGCTGAAGAATTCGTACTTTTAAATGTCAATCTGTTTGCATGCATAAAGAGGTGACAAGGACAAGGACGCACATCGTCCTTGAGGCAAAGCATCGCTCTTACAAAGATCTTCTGGTGCTTCTGTCACTATAATACACCGTGAACTCATTCATTTCAGATGCACATTATGTGATTTTCCACTTTAAATGTGTTATTGTAACTTATTTAACATAAATCATATACGTAAAAAAAAAAAAAAAAAAAAAATGTAAAAAGTATTTGTGCCTGTGCTATTCTAACCACCATATACATGTATGTTCTCTAACAATGGGATCTTCCAGGAACAGGTGTATTTATACTGAGATCATGTGACACTTTATATGGTCTATTTAGTGTTGATTCATAATGTGCAGTATAATCCTAATGAAGGCCATTTCAGTTCCATGTAGTAACACCAAAAATGTGGTCAATTTCAAGGGGGTGAATACTTATGCAAGGCACTGTACACAAACCGAATAGTAGAGCGGAAAATTGAAACAATCACAGAACAAGAGGTAAAACATGATACTGGAAGCGCATCTAAAATGTCAAAGTTGATCGAATGCATTCGACTACAACATAAAGTGGTGGTTGAAAACTTTTCTACAATTCTGCATAAAAGTGACACCATCAGATTTCTGAGTAACAGTGACTGTTGATCAGTCCTGCACATCGTCTTGGAGGAGTTTTATCCCGTTCCTCAGTTCAGAACAGATTCAACTCTGGGATGTTGGTGGGTTTCCTCACATGAACTGCTTGCTTCAGGTTCTTCCACAACATTTCTACTGGATCAAGGTCAGGACTTTGACTCGGCCGTTCCAAAACATTCACTTAATTCTTCTTTAACTGTTCTTTGGTAGAACGACTCGTGTGTTTAGGGTCGTTGTCTTGATGCATGACTTTCTCTTCAGATTCAGATCATGGACAGATGTCCTTTAGAATTTGTTGGTATCATTCAGAATTCATTGTTCCATTAGTGATGGTAAGTTATCCAGATGCGGCAAAATAGGTCCAAACCATGACACTACCACCACCATGTTTCACAGATGGGATAAGGTTCTTATGCTGGAATGCAGTGTTTTCTCCAAACAGAACGATTCTCATTTAAAATAAAAGTTCTATTTTGGCCTCATCCATACACATAACATTTTCCCATTAGTTTTCTGGCTCGTCCACATGATCTTTAGCGAATGCAGCAATGTTCTTATTGAAGAGCCGTGGCTTTCTCCTGTGTTTTCCTAATGGTGGAATCATGAACATTAACATTAGTTGCTTAAAAGTTACCCTGGGTTCCCTGGTTACCTCGCAGTCTACTACACATCTTGCTCTTGGAGTGATCTTTGTTGGTCTCCACTCCTGAGGAGAGGAACAATGGTCTTGATTTTCCTCCAATGGTACACAATCTGTCTGACTGTGGATTCAAAGTCCACACTCCTTAGAGATGGTTTTGTAACCATTTCCAGCCTGGTGAGAATCAACTCTTTTTCTGAGGTCCTTGGAAATCTTTGTTCGTGCCATGATACACTTCCACAAACAAGATCGGACTTTGATAGATTCCTGTTCTCTAAATAAAACAGGGTGACTCGAATTTCACCTTCAGATTAACTGATAATCTGAGACCTTCACATACTTTTGCCACTCACAGATATGTAATATTGGTTCATTTTCCCACAATAAATAAATGACCAAGTATAATATTTTTGTCCCATTTGTTCAATTGCGTTCTCTTTGTCTACTTTTAGGAATTGTGTAAAAATCTGATGTTTTAGATCTTTTTTATGCAGAAATAAAACAAATTTGAAAAAAATCCACAAACTTTCGAGATCTGTAATTAAAAGGTAGTCTGTGCACCTTCCCCCCTCATTTGTTAACTAAAGTGTGTGTTTGGGGTAGGCCTGTGGTCTGATTGATCAGGTTTTCTTTAATATCATGTGAAGTCCAGGTGCGTGTGCGTCGCTTACCTGTGGAAGAGATGGCATCAGGATACACTTTGGGAAGAAGGCGAGCAGGCAGATGCAGTGTGATGATCTGGGCAATCTCGGGTCCTGCATTTACGTGGCTGTTACTGACACGTACTAAGCATTGTTCCAGGGAACACACACAGGGAAGAGTTGATATAGCTTTGGCTCTTCGTACAACCAGTTGTAGCTACAACCACCTCTCACATTAGCAAGAAATGGCAAAGCCAATCCTATTAGCGACATGGGTTTAATGAGGCGAGACTCAAGCGGCCAGGACGCACTTGTAAGAGAGATTCTTAATCTCAATGAGACTTTTCCTGGTTAAATAAAACCCACAAGACACCGACAGACAACAGTCGTTACATATAAATATATTTTAATTGTTTGATCAAAATTATTGCTAGGGACAATTCAGTAGTCACTGGATATTGGTAGAGACATGCCCCTAGCTTCCCTACTAAATTCGACCCCCCTTGGTGAAGAAATGTATCGTCCACAGAGTGACATTTTGATAAAACATTGGGTTGCCAGGTGTCGATGTCCCCTGACATTCAGTACAGTATAGATGGGATTTAAATGCACCCCATCCCTCCCGAGTTGACATGATCACTGGTGAGCGTTGGAATATACACCAACGACCTGGTAACACCTGGTCACCTCAATCCAGTAATGAGGCAATGACTGTGCGATTAAAACACAAGCGTGTAAGGCTTTGGAACTCTTTGATGAGTAAAGCCTCTAGACATATGAAGTCTAAAGGCTTTCAAAGGAAAAGTAATTGCATGTGAGTTTACACAGAGTTCTCATTATGTTTCGAGGCTAATCCAATTAGTTATTTTACACACACGCACACACACACACACACACACGACGTTCAGTAATAAGGTTAACAACAATAGCTGCCAGCAGTGATGAGGAGGCAGAGAACTTAATAGCTAAAGAATATGAAAGTCCACTGGTGTTATTATAGAGCATAAATACATTGCTTAGACATGGCCTCACTTCCTGTTGGTGAGAACACCTTCAACTGATATTGGGATTATCAGCAGACCAGCAGGGTGAACTCTAAACCCATAAAACTCGGTCATGCAACGTGTAAACTTTGTCGTCTAGTCACAATTCTTATAGTCCATGTCTACATAGACTAAGTGCAGGAGCAAAAATGATGAAAAACTAATTTTTTATAATTTTGCAGGTCTGGTCAAAAACGCAACTCAGTCATTTCTGAGACAAAGGCGCCCTCTGCTGGTCAGAGCACACCATGACCTGAGCTGACGGTAAAATAAAAAAATAAAAAAAAAGACATAAGGTTATACTCATTTCCACTACAATTTCTCCCCATTTTCTTTTAAGCAACTGCTTTATCCTGGTCAAAGTGACCGTGGATATGCAGGCAATCCCACGAAATCAGGGCATGAAGCAGGATCACACCCTGAATGGGTCACCAGTCCATCACTAAACGCACATTAAAACAAACCGCAAGACATCCGCCAAAGTGGACATCAATTACTGCATATCCTTTTACGTCAAGCATTGAAGTCTATCTTTGGGAATCTCTGTTCATCTTTGGTATTTGGCACACGTCATTTGCTACAGCTCTCGTTATCGACCACTGTACATCACATGCTCTCGGGTGAGAGAGAGAGAGACCACATGTCCCAAAAGAAGAGAATGAGCGAGTCCATTGTGTGGAGGAAAAGTCGACCACAGCATCGATCCCTGCGCGACTGATTCAGAGGTGAACAGTGCATTTCACAGGGTGGGGGGGGATTCGCTCATCGTCCTGGACAGTACATAGCTACAGGCTGCGAGATGGCAAGGGCCGTGAAATACTCAGGAAGAAACGAGACCTCGTTTACACACCGAGTCAGATGAAACGTATTTATTTGAAGTAAAAGCATTGGAGAAACGTCGAGATAGACATTATTGAAAAACATCGAATAAGAGACAAACAAGTTAAAAATATGTACAGATGAATACAAACAAATACAGAGACGTGTGGAGGGTGTGGTCAACGCATGCTGGCTTTAATCTTCTCGAGTCTTGCTCGGAACTCGTCAATATCAGCAGGAGGACTGGGAGGCTTGACATTTTCACTGCCCTGCTGTTCACGAGACTCGCGCAGTTTAGACAGCTGAGACCGCAGCATGTCCAATGAGGAAGGGATGCCGGGCTTAGTGCTCACTACAGGCAGGCTGGACTGGTCCTCGTCCACCTGAGGACACAAAAGGAAGTGAGCAGGTGACATTTGTTCGGTCAGAACGATCGCAACTGCTTCCCAGCAGAGGACGGGTGCTTAAGAATAATCTCCGGTTAATTAGCTTTAATCCTACACTGAGAAGAGCCAATAAATCCAACCTTGAAGAATGTTTTGTTTATGCCAAGGGAGTGAATCTTTAAAAATTGGCACCCCGAAGATCCCCATTTGGATTGTACTTTGATCTGAAGTGGTCATGTAAATCTTCCAGTTTCACTGGGGTATAAATATTAGGTGAACAGACTACAATTACAGGTCACCTCCACATGAAACCATTTAGGCATGCCAGGGATAAATAAATCAATCCACAAATAAATAAAGTGCCTGGAGATTGACGCATTTCAGGAGGTTGGTCAGATGACAAAAAAGGTGGTTTAAATATAATTATTAAAAAAAAAAAAAAAATTTTAATTTAATAAAAAAGTACCTTCGTGTTGCCATGAGGGCCGTAGAGCTGCTTCAGAGCTCTCAGTTTGTCCTGAAAGTGAGCGGCACCAAGAGTTTCAGTACTGGAGTTTGATGCTGCTGCCGCCGTCATGCCTTTCTGAGCGTCTGCGCATTTAAAAAAAAAACAACAACAAAAACACACAATTAAATGCATTCACTGCCTTTTATAGCACTAGGCCTGAATGTACAAGAAAAATTAGTTAAAAGGAGCAATAGACCAACCTGCAGAATCCTGGACCTTCATCTTAGCCACATTTTGTGTGTTCTGGGACTAGAAACGGGGAAGAAGGAAGAACAGAACATTTAAATCCCTCAACTGACTCGGAGTTTGTCCCGCAATTTGAATTCAGACGTACCGCCGGAGCTGGTGCTGTGACGGAGTGCTTCATCGCTCTCCTCAGATGAGCTTCAACTTCTGACTCGCTGCGGTTCTCAATCAGGCTCAGATGGTCGATAATCTGTCGGAACACCAGAACAAAAAACACCCCGAGTTCATTCACTCGTCATCCCACCGTCTCAAGACCAAAAAACACGCAGCACACTCGTCGGCGGGATAGCGCTGTACCTTGGGGCCGACGAGTCTGCACATGGTGTGCAGCAGCGTTTTGACGGTGCGGTGAGCCATGTCGTAGGGTTTCTGTTTGAGCAGCGCTTTGGGAAAAGCCTGCAGGAACTTGTGGATGTCCAGAAGAACTCGGTCCAGGTAAACGGACTCGATCTTCTCCGGAAGCAGCTTGATCATACGCCAGTGACACTAAGATTAAACCGATACACAGGCAAGGGTGTGAGCTTTCCACATCGTTATGGAGGAGCCACTGACCGTAGACGCGGTCCATCGGCCAGGGTAGGTTTGGTTTGCTTCTTCGGGTTTACGCTAAAAGCGCCACAGCTTCAATCGGGATTTTACATTGGTTCTGAACCTTCGAGTCATGTAGGACTTATACATGCCTTAGCTGATTGACAGTTCATCCAATAAATAAATATTTATTTATTTAAAGACATGCCCTCAATGTGCCTCTTAGCCCAAATGCAGTAAACCTGCTAGAAACCGGCTGCATCGAGGAAAGAATATAAGCAGCGAGGAGAATCGGCTGGATCCTTCAACAACAAAAATAAATAAATAAATAGAAAGAGAAGTGTGCCGTCGTCATAACACTTAAAATAAGACCACCTTCTATACAGGCTTTTCGTTTATTGGTACAGATCGTCTGCAGCCAGCAAACACGTCGACATGCTTTCAGGTCTGGGCACGGAAATAAAAACCCATTCGAGAAGTTAACGACTTCACAGACGGCGTTACCTTCATAACCATTTCATAAAACTCCGTGCTTGCAGTGGAGCTACTGGCCTCCTGCAAGAGCATCAGCAAAGCACTGGAGGGAGGAGGGGGAGAGAGAAAAGGGAGAAAAATAAAATCAATAAACTGATTAATGTATTCTGAAGATGAAGGTCAACTCCTGCAGAGATTTCTCTCCATGGTTTAAATGATATGCCTTTGGTCATTAGGTGCATGAGAAGTACACAAAATCCAGGACCGTACCTGAACGTGTTCGTCGGATCAGCGGTCTGGAATAGAGTCGAGAGCAGGATATGAACAGAGCGGCTGAGCGCTGGAGATTCTCCGGAGCCCCGCTGGTTCCGAGGATCCAGCGAGAGCGTGAGCAGAGCCTGGATCAGATTTTTCAGCACACCCAGGGAAGCTTCCTGAGCCAGTTTGCCTGCCACAACCAGCTACACACAAAAGCCAGAGTAAATCCCTATACACATCTAAAAAGAGAACTGCTTCAAATCTCCTATACGTTCACGGGACACGCTTCAGGCGCGATATCCTCACCGAGCTCAGAGAGCAGAGAACAGAAGTGTAGAGCATCTCCACGTGCGGAGTTCCTTCGCTCCCCATGCGCCTGCTGGCCTGTAAGCCCAGCTGCATCAGCACCGCGACGATGAACTCGTCCACGTGGCCAGACATCAGCTTCCATTCGCTCTCCTTGCGCAAAACCTCCACTACCTGAGGGTGAGGTTACACGGGAACGTCATCCGAACGGCTAGTCTAGTTCAAGTAGCTGGTCATGAACACAAAAATCCACCCCTACACTCGAGTATACGGTAGTGAGGCTGAGCTAATGAGTAATGTCGAGGAGGAAAACCCCCACATGTATCGAAGACAGGAATACAGACGCACTACCGCACCTTCGCCAGTCCTTGCATGCTGGTTTGCGCATCCGAGCTGGCAACCTGTGAAATGACCAGACGGATGCTGCCGACAGATTCTTCAGTGCTGCTGGAGACTGAAGGAAACCTGTAGAGAGAAAGAAGAAACCATTCAAATGAGAGAAAATTGGAGTTCCGAATAGTGGTTGAAAGAACGAGTTGTTGGAGACCATGCAAACGGACCGCATCAGAGGGATCATTAGAAAATGGCCAGGCTGTCTAAAATTCAGAGGGTAAGACACGAGACCATACGCTAAAGCCACGAATACGAGACGCATCCCAATTCAGGCTACAAAATGAACTAGACAACGCCACGGCAACATTCATACACGCTTTGAGGCAGTTAGGGTCCTATTCACCGACTTCACGCGATGTATGCTACAGATGGTGCTGCCACCTAGTGTGAAACAGGTTGGACTACATGAACATTAAAAAGGATACACGACAATCCACCTCGGAATCAAGGTCTGCCTTGCTCGTATTTTGTATTGTGATATTGGAGAGAACTAGTTTGTCTCTTAAATAGCAGCCAGGGCTGCATGAAATCAGGGTCAATAGAGAGAGAGAAAAAAATAAAATCACAGCTCAAACGCTACCTTTATACTTCCAAACAGTTTACATCATCTCCTCTGTAACTCATTATTAGAAGTCCTACTTGTACTCTGGCACGTCCATGGGTGACGACCCATCAGTGTCCACCACCAGAAGGTCGGGCATGACCATTTCAGGAAGATCCACAATGAAATTAGGGTCGAGCTGAAACTGGCACGGCACTACAGGGCTCTGCTGCGGAACGGCTGGATTCTGACGCCGGATCTCACTGAGGAAGAAAAAAAAAGAAATAAAATGAGGCACTGTTTATGAAATATTGTAACCCCAGGCACACTGGGGCAAGGAGGAGGAGGGCGTGGCGAGGCGGTGAGGACACGGTAGGAGAGAGAGCGGCTGGATGCACCAGTGAGAGGGAAGGACACGCATGTGTGCACACAGACGGCCCCCTAGTGGAGAGTCCAGTCACTGCAGGAGCTCCTCGTCAGAACAGACCTCATTGCAAACATGATGCAACTCCACCTGGTCTAAAACACAGCATGCTGACGAGCCTACCTCAACTTCGGAGGTGCTGCTGCTTCGGAGTTTGGTCTGCGTAGCAGGCTTGGTGTTACCAGCCCAGAAGTTTTCTCCTCCGGCTGAAGTTTGCTGACAGGAGCCGCGGGGGCCGGGGGTTTCTTAGCGGAACGCTTGATTCTCTCTTCCAACATGCTCATGTCCTTTTCTGACAACTACAGAAGATAAAAGTATTACTTTACTATAAAGAAACAAAGAAATCTAAAAATAGGCATAATACGCCGCGACCCACCTGGCCAACGAGTTTGTACACTTGCTCTCCACAGACGTTATAAGCCGCCACGACAGTGTTCAGGGCGGCGTTACGAACGGCCGTGTCTCGGTCGCCGATGTGGACTGCGACGTCACGCAAGGATTTCGCAGCAGTCTGCTGGAACGCAGACATCCCACACAGCCCAACAAGACAGCAGAGCTCCTCCAGACACTCTGCAGATGAATGAAATGGGAGGGGAGAGAAAACCCCGACCGAGTGTTGAGCGTCAAATTTACCCAACAGTTTATTGGTTTAAACAGAAACACTAGATGGCAAAAGCTAAAATTAGGAACACTCCATTCACAGGTTGAATTTATAGAACATCATGAAACGTTCGAGCCAAGAGATACCAGAGGACGTGGTCGGAGCTCACTCACCAGCTCGCTGTTTGGAGTTTTTGGACTTCGTGCCATCCATGAGGAAAGGGAAGACTCTGCTAGCTGCGTAAACTTTGCGCAAATGGCCGAAGATGCTGCGCACGTCTTTACGCACCACGTCTTTCGGCTCACCCATCTGAAAGAGTGGGTAAGGCCACACACAGACACAGGGCGTCGGTGAGCTCATGTACTGTATGAAACGGAATCTAGATATCGAGAACACGCTCCTCCGAGCGTTACATTGACTTGTGATGCAGCGGTTTGAAAAGCTGAAGATCTGACCAGACCGAGGAGAAAAATGAGCAAGGTGTTCGTGAAATCCATTCAAATTCGAAGCACTTCTACCTTTAGGATGAGGTAAGGGATGAACGACGTGGCTTCATGCTCAGTGAGATGGTAGTCCTGGTTACTGAGAGTCACGAAGAGGAGCTTAAGATACTCCAGAGCCTTCATCAGCACGCTGGTGTTCGTATCGAAGAAGCGCAGGGTGAACCACTTCAGGATCAGATCCAAACAGCTGACCGTGGCCTCGTACTCCGCCTCCAGGTGCTGAGAAACACACCGCACGTTATAGCAGACCATAGAAACCCTATTTGGATGTTCTTAACAGTGCCCACGTACCACCATTTCGTTTCGCCCCGATAGTAAGCAGCAGGGATTCGACCGACGTGACGTTTGACACAGGACTCACCTCCATCATGGTGCGGATCGCCTTGACGTGCTTTTGGAAATCCGAGTGGAAGAGGTCTTCCATCAGGCATTTATTCGCACAGGCAGCCATCTGATTCTTCAGCTGATCGACAAACTCCTCACGTGGCGTTACAAAGTTCCACTTCAAAACCTGCAAACACACCGTGCACATGGGAGCGTGATCAGGGTGCATTGTGGGTCGTGCCGGGGATTCAGGCGGCTGAGCAGAACTCGGGCACGTTCGAGAACCGGACTTTCACTGGTGCCCTCCTGCAGCCCAGCCACGTGGACGCCAGACGTGTAAGAGGATTAGAATAGAGACACCACGTCGTTAGGGTTAGTCAAGCAGAATTCAGGAAGACAAAACACGTGCCTTTTGGCTTTTCTCTTCCTTGACCCGTTGCTCTTTCCCGTTGGGAACGAGGATGAAGATGGGACCGTCCTGCTCTTCCTCAACCTTGCCAGGGAGCTTCTTCACAACAGTCTGGAAAAGCGAGAACAAACCCCAGTAAAGAGTTGAATCCTTTTCCATTCCCACGAGTTGGCA
The DNA here is from genome assembly GCA_012411365.1 of Ameiurus melas. Classification (NCBI taxonomy): domain Eukaryota; kingdom Metazoa; phylum Chordata; class Actinopteri; order Siluriformes; family Ictaluridae; genus Ameiurus; species Ameiurus melas. Next base: position 29,660,727 of record CM022762.1, read on the forward strand.
AACAGACTTTCAGAGTTTTAACTGCAGCTGCGAGATCGCCTTACAAGCAACTAAAGGGTTTGAAGAGGACTCCTGCTACCTCGTTACAGAAACACTTCAGTGCCACGTATAAACTCACCTTAGTTTTGGGAGCAGCTGCTGGTTTGGTCTTCTTGGATTCTGCTGGAGGAGGTTCACTCGCGGGGACGGTTTTGTCTGGAACTACACACACACACAATTCAACGACCAGTGTCAGTCATGCGAGTGGAATCTGTAACTGAGGCTGCTCAAAAGTTTTAAACCTGATCACGTCCATCGTTTATAATAAAGATAACCAGCGGCCTGTGTCATGAATTTCAGCTGAGAGGAGTTTGCATCGTTGGTGGCTTTTATTCTCGTTACACTACAGATTCCACGTCACGCTGTCGCACGACCTAGAAACCAACCACCCCCGTATGGAACATAGACGACATGTGCAAACATGTACAACATTTCAATTAAATAAATGCACTTAATTGCTCACTTCGTATGTAAACCACGTTGTGAACAAGTGTTCTGGAAAGAAACTCCAGAGGAAGGGGGAAAAAAAAAAAAAAAAACCACTAACCAGCAGGAGCTGCAGCTGGCTTTACACTGACGGGGTTAGCAGGCGCTGCTTTACTCGGAGCTGCAGGTTTGGCAGGCATGGCAGATCGAGCTTTTTCCAACAAGCCAACCAGCTGATCTTTAGACGCCGGCTACAGAAGAGAAACAGGAAGTTTAACATTTCATATAAAACGCCCAGTTATTAAAGTAGCGTTAGATAACGGGCTTATTAGATCAAAAATATCCATGTGTGGCCGTTTTATCGAACGCCTTCAGTATTGTACCTTCAGCTTCGCAGCAGCTTTGTTCATCTTGTCATAACCCAGGTGCATCATGAAGACGGGAAGCGCATCTTGGGCTTTTTTCCGCACATCTGCGTTACGGTCCTCCAAGCAGGAGTAGAGGTGAGGAACACACAGCGCGAAATCCGAGGGAACCGAGCGCAGGGTGGGTAATTTTTCAGCCAGCCACCCCAACAGCTACGCAGACGCCGGAAAGAGGAGAACAGATCAGATCGCTCGGTCGGGAAGCTAGACTCGGACACTGATAGTATCGGATTAGCAGTGTGTCAAGTCAAAGGCCTGTAGTCAAACAGACTTCTGGGTAAATAAAACACATCCACACACACACACACTAACCTCTTGTCTGAGGAAGGGATTTTCCTTCTTCAGCTCTTCAGCCAAGTCCTCCCCCTCCAACCACTCCTTCATCCCAGTCTGATCCACCCATGCATTCAGAGTAGCCAAACCTGCTGCACGCACAGCATTCTGGGAAAGAGGAGTCCATACATGGTTAGGAAACCTAGAACATGATCTGCACATGCATGCATACAATGTATTGTATAAAGGAACTATGGTAAGTGTGAGATTATAAATTAATAATGCAAATAATCACATCGTGCACACAAAACAGTTACATTGTGTCACGAGAAGATTTTAAAATGATTAACGAATGGGAAATAACTCAGCATTCTGTAGCGCACCTTGCTGTCGGTGAGTACAGTGACGATTGGGAAGCCAAGGCATTTAACGTGCCGTTTTAGGGCAGGACCCATTGCTGTGGCTATCTGCTGTAGGATAGAGAGAGTCTGCTGGACCTAAGAAGAAGAAGAAGATACCCACACAATTAAACTTAAACAAACTTGTGTGGAGGGGAAAGTAGAACCACCCAGAAAATGAAAGAACATGCACACCAGTATTTTATTGGAGTCTGTAAGGCGAGCCTTAAGCGCGACAGGAAGTTCCCCGAGGTTGGGGTTGATGAATTTAGCCTCGGAAATTACAGCAGTAACTTCCTCCAGTCCCTCCTTCCGCAGCTTCCAGTTCTTATCACCGATTTTTGACACCATGTCGGAGGTGATTTTGTCGCTGGGAACGTTAGAACAGACAACATGTAAACAACTCCAGTCTTGAATCCAGAATAAACAACTGATCCATGAACCAAATAAAAATAAATTAAATAATTAAAAAAAAATTTAATAAAAAACCCCACCCCCCACAGGACTTGGATTACTAGGAGTGTGTAGTCCAGTAGAGTAAACATGTTGGCTGAAAGCAGTATGGATAACACAGTACCAATTATTAGAGTCCAACTGATCGATCGATTGATGATTAACCGGCACAGATAACTAGAATTATGGGATATCACCAAAAAAATAATATATATATATATATATATATATATATATATATATATATATATATATATATATATATATATATATAAATATATATAAAAAAAAAAAAAAAAAAAAAAAAAAGAGAAAAGCCTAGAGAGGACTTCGGCGTCACCTGATGTCCGTTCGAGGCAGAAGATCCACGACATCTGCACCGCCGTCACTTTCTTCCTCTTTATCACCTTCCTCCTGGCCGTCTTCCGAATTCGTTTTCGACAGACCTCTTATAGGAGGAGGTGGAATCTGGCCCTTCATCTGAGAAGGTTTTTTTCAAATAAAATAAAGATGAACTTGTAGCGGTATGCATTAATACCACTGTTAATGTCCCCCTACAGCAGCTAGAAGTCAAACTTAACCATTAAAAAGGTGTTTTAAACCACCCCCCAAACACGAACCTTTTCGAACTCTGCGTCGATCTGCGAAAGCAGCGCGGCTTTCTCGTCCTCGAAAAACACACGCAGAGGAGCGCCCGTGTACAGGTACATCACGGACAGGAGAGAGATGGCAGCGGTTCTCACAGCCTAACGGAGGACAAACACCACACACGGTTATTAGAGAACCATGTTCACCTTTAACCGTCTCCGTGACAGGACCGTGTATTAAAACGGAGAGTTAGAAGAGAAACTCACTGGATTGGTAGCAGCCAAAGCGGTCTTCACGTTATTAATGAACGCCTTCACATTTATTCTGAGAAGGTAGAATTCACAGCACGGTTATAGGGAATATCGACCTTCACGGAAAGAAACTTCAAGAATAGAGTCGATTGATGCATCGGACCTACCCTGCAAACCCAAACTCCTTTATCGCACCACGAAGCCAGTTCAGAGCTTCAGCCTGGTTTTTGGGGTTCTTCTGACTAAAGGCCGTGGATACAACCTGAAATTTAAAAAGCGATATTTTATGAACAGATCTGCTCTGCATGCAGATTGGATTCTACACGCTCGGCGCGCCACGGACCTGTTCTGCAGTCCACGGGAGAGTGCAGGCCTCGGCGAGAGCGGTCAGAGCCTCTCGCGCCCTCACGCCGCACTTCCCATCTCCAGCTTTATCCACCACGGCTTCCAGCACAGCCAGGGCGGAGGTTCTGGAGAAGAACGAGCCTCTCTGAGCCACGACGGAAACGACCTGCAGCTTCAGCTGCATCACCTGGAGACACGGAGGTCAAAATCGAATCAAAAAAAAAAAAAAAAAAAAGTTACCAGAGAGCCCAGAAAGAGAACAGACACTTCCAGAAAGAACGAAGGGCTTTCAAAAAAGCACTAAATGAAAGAAGGTTTGCCTGGAAGTTGGTCTCTTTCCAGCCAGGTTTCTTGGCCAGCATCCGCACGAGAGCCTGGCAGGGCATCTCTTTATCGTCCATGAGCTCTACGGCCTGGAAAAATAAACGTCCACATGTTAACCCTGTACACGGGTTCCGTTATACTTTGAAAGCACCTCTGAAGCACTCCTCATTTAAGAGTGCCAGGACACTTGACGTTTTTCTTCTGATGCCGAAGCGCAGGAATTAAGTTGAGAACCTCCTAGAAAATACTCCGGCCTAAGAATCTCTCACACACACACACACACTTTACCTTAAGAAACTCCTCCATGGCAGCCACCCTTTCCTTCCAGTTCGCACTTTCCAGCAACTGGATACAGGACGCTGGAAGAACTGCAGCAGCTTTCTCCTCGCACACCTCGGGCTGACGTCACATCATAAACGCATCATGTAAACTCGATACACGTTATAATAAAAACACACACACACACACACACAAATAAAAAGCAACAAACTTGAGATTTATTTACAGAGAGCTCGGCTTCAGTCGTGTCGGGTTTCTTAGCCTTGGCAGGAGCAGATGTTCCCTTTGGTGCAGAGGGTTTGCCCTTCTTGCAGGGGGCAGATGACTAAAATCACAAGGGGGGAAAACAATCAAAATAAATCTGCGTTCAAGACGACATCAACACGTTATCGTGTAGGTCCTGAAGGGATCCAGAATGAGAAACTTTCACACCTCGACTTGTAAAACCTGTACGGTTTTATTCTCGACATCACCGTGGTGTCAACTTCATCTTAAAGTTTACCCAGACTGAGCGAGTCTGGCTTTAGGAGTGCATATAGCTAAATGCTTCACGTGTGGACGGTCCTGGGCTTTACTTTAACGCCAGCTGGAATTACATGACGCTTTTGACCTCTCTAACAAAGTCAAAAGTCCATTACCTTCGCAGCGGAGGCTGCAGGTGCTTTCTTGGCAGGGGCAGGTGGTTTATTCGGAGCCGATGCAGCAGGTGGGGCTTTCGGAACGTTTTTCTCCTTCTCCTGGCCTGCAGCTTTCTTTCCTCCGAGCGGCTCCACTTTCTCCGCACACTCCTTGATCTAGAAAAACGACAAGAACTTCGGTTGTTGTAACGTGCAGATCCCTGCAGCGTCAAACTGGAAATAATGAATAAATAAAGCCGGCCATCGAGGATAGTGATGGACTGAACGGACCCGTCCGTCACAGAGCATTATAAAGCGGAGGTGCGTTAACGTATGGAAATACGCTACCTTGTCAACTTTCAGTTTATCCACATCGGCCAGGAAAGGGTTAACGGCCCGCTCACCCACCACTTTGAGCGCCGTGCCCAGCGCTTCAAAGGCTGCGTCTCGAACCTCGGGAGCAGAATCGTTCACTTGCTACAGGAATTAGAAGGGGAATAGAACAAAACAAAAAAGGTCACGCTTTATACATCATCGTGACTCAGACACTACGACGAGACGAGTGCGTGTTCAACAGGCCTTGACCCTGGTCTGGAGTTCTACCTTCAGCAGCGCAACACAGAAGGGTTTGAGAAGGTTTTTCGGCAGGGTGGTGGGAGTGCAACGGCGGAAGCTTCTGGCGAGGAACAGCGAAGCCTGCTGCCTGACCGATGGGTTTTTGTTGTCCATCACGGCCAGCACATCCTCGCTTATTTTTTCAAGCGTCGTCTGGGGCAGGAAGAAGAATAAATAAGACACATTTTAAAAGCCCACACACGCACAAGCTAGAAGTGACTGGACGTTATCTCAAGTGTACCGTGAAGTAGACACTCACAGAAAGGAACACTGCATCCGACGCCTCTTGCAACGCCTGAACCACATGAGCTTTCTTCTCCTTGAACTTCTCCAAAATGGTTGGCACCAACTACACGGGGGGAGAACACAACCACGGAATAAGAACGAGACAAACAGCAGCCAACCCACATTTAGAACGTTTCCGTTATAAGGACTTACATGACCAACATAGGAGCCAAATTTCTTCCGGAGACCAACGGCAAGCCCGGTTACACACTTCGCAGCGAGCGTCACCAACATGACGTTCGTGTCCTTTCCGATGACCTGGATAGAGAGGAGGGAGGGAAAAGGAATAATAAAGAACAAGTCGAGAAGGAAAGCTACGATCTAAAAATATAAAACTCGACAGGCACAGAAGTCCGTGAGTTACAGTTTTATTAAGCAGATGCTGAAAGTCTTGGGACAACCCTCTCGCGAGCTGCGATATGGTCGTCCGCTTCAGTTTATACCTTGTTGAGAGCTTTGATGAGGTCTCCATACTCCCCGCTCTCCAGCTTGGGGTTCCTGGTTAAAGCTTCCAGAGCTTCCAAGGCCTCCCGCCTCTCCTGCCATTTCTTCGCCTCCTACATCGACAAAGTTTAAAAATAATTAAGGAGGTTGCGCCCATCTAGCAACCATTCAAGTGTGTGCTGATCCTTAAAAAGGACACCAGACAAAGATCTTCTCCTTACGATCTTCTCAAAGAAGTCTTTAGGCAACTTGGAGAGGATTTCCACCGCTTCCAGCAGCTCGTATCGCGTCGACGGCAGGAGCCGCTTCCTCCACGTCACCTGCGAGACGGGAGAACGCCAGGTCATTTCCACGCATTAAATAAACAAACTAAATAGAGCACTTGTTAAGAAGAACTGAAGCAGCACTCTATAGAAGAACACCCAAGTACCATCTCCTTCTTCTCCGTCTCCAGCGTCCTGCTGCTGTTGCTCGAACTTGACCCGAAGGTCCTGCTGCGACCGCAGGAACCGACTCTGCCGAGGCGCCGCCGCCTTCGCCCACTCGTCCTCCAGCTCTTTCAGCTGGCGCACAATCAAAACCAAGTTAGTCGCTGGAAGTCAAAACCGAGGAGAACATGGAGCGTGGGTTTCCGTGACAGGAAGTCGCCGCCTTACCAGGACAGAGTTGATGTTCTGAAGCGGAGGACGCAGCGCATCTCGGATCCATCTGTAGACCTCGACCGCGAGGAGTTTGGCCTCGTCCCGAATCGCCTTCTCTCGGGATTCGAAGAGCTTTGGGAGAACCTTCACGACCGGCTTCAGGGTGATGATCTTGGCGCCGAATTCACTGAAGACAAAAAGAAAAAATATTGTAAAAAGCAGAACCCGAGAAAGGGACGCTTACTTTAAAAATAACATTCTAGTGAAATAAAAACACTACAGTCAGCGCTCAGGTCCTAAACCAGTAGTTGCGAGTATACTTACCTCGGCTTAACGAACATTGCAGTCTGTATTACGAGACGACGGACTACAACTAGATCAACCACCAAAAACCGCCATCTCTACTGCAACCCATCCCAATACAAACGACTCGGTTCTCCTCTTGGTGACCGACCCGCTTTAAAATCCACTCACCTCACCGCCCGTCTCAACACCTCCACACAGGCCAGAGCGATTTTCGGGTTCTTGTTATCCAGGCCTTTGAGAAGCTCTTCCTGAACCACGTCCCCTTTCTCGATCTCGACGTACATCAGGCAGATGTCCGAGCCGAGCTCTTTGGCACGTGCTTTGGGCTGGTTGAAGACTTTACACACCACGCCGGACACGACCTCGCCAGCGGTTCTGAGAGAAGGAACCGTACCACGATTACTGTAGAGCTTATACAACCTCTGCTTCCCCCGCCCCACTAGCGCTACCGTAAGTGCGTAAGATCTTACTCCACGGTGGAGGATCCTTCCATTACCTTGATGCAACATGTGCATTTTCAACATAAGCGAGAGCCGCCTCGAGTCCTTTAAGTTGCGCCACGGCGTTCGCGTCCGTCACAAATTTCTTGATCAGGCCTTGGTATCTGCCCCACTCCGGACTCTTCTCATCTGAAATCCTCTGGAAGTGTTGCAGAGCCTCGGAGTAGCCGCTTAACCTCGCTTTCCAAACCTGGGGACGTAAAAAGGAGTGAGTGTATGCATGAGCCTCAACAAAACGAACACTTGGTACTCCAGAAACAAAAAAAACCACACACGATTAATACCTTATGTTCACATTTCTGGTCTGTGGGAAGCTTCGTCCACTCGCTGTCGTCTCCCATGATGCTCTGCAGCCGTCACTCGTCGTGTTACGGTCCGTGAGGTCTCTTAGGAGCAGAAATCAGAAGATTTTAGGATGACGGTTTGTGGAGGAGAATAGAGACTGGGATGCACCCAGGAGCTTCGCTTCACTCTCCGGTCCAGGGTCTTTAGAAAGAGCTAGGACTTGATTATTTAGAAAGAGAAGCTGTTGAAATATCGGTCACATCCTGAATAAAGACATGAGAATAAACAAGTGGTCACGTGCTCCATGGCTTTACTTTCAAACAGAGCTCGTTAAGGAGGCTGGTCAAGCCTGGTCCAGACAGAGAGAGCAGAACAGGGCACTGCAGAGACTTCCTGTCCTGCTCACGACTTCCTGTAGTTAGATCAACACATGACAGAACCAGCTACACAAGCAGAGAAGATGGGATTGGGATTATAACATAGTAAAGCAGTGTGGAAAAAAAAGAGAGTCTCAGACCCAGACTGCGCATGCGCACTGACATCCTGCAGAAGAAATCGCCCCTAGGAACAGAACACAAACCTGTACACCAATAAATAAACGGACACTGCGTGTAAAATCAAGCAAACTTACCCTAGAACGTATCGTACGCCGCTACGAACAAGATAAACACACTCCGGTAACGCCGCCTCTCAGCATGAACTCAACGCGGAACAGCGGCGCGAGACCAGTTTAAAATGTTGTGCCCAAGAGAAAGCCCGAATCTGATTGGCTAGCTCCTGTGCGCGGCGCTTCTGATTGGCCAGATCACGTGCTCGAAATAAAGGGATTTGATAGGTCGGTTCAAACGAGACCGAAGGTCACGTGGTTCGTAGACGGCGGAAAAGAATTTTCATATTTTTATTCAGCGGTTATTTGTTGTTGTTGTTGTTGTTATTATTGTTTGTGGTGATGATTTCACGTTTTATAGCCATGAATGCGTGAATACGTGAAATGTTTTGGAATTATTATTTATTTATATATTTATTAATTATTTATTTTTACATTTTAGTACGTTCCTGTACCAATACTTTAATCTTTGAAAATAATAATAATAATAATAATAATAATAATAATGATAAAAAAGAATTATAATTATTATTATTATTATTATTTTCAAAGATAATAAAATTTTCAAAATAATAATAATAATAATAATAATAATAAAGAATTATAATTATTATTATAATAAGAATAATAAAATTAGTAATAATAATAATAATAATAATAATAATAAATCCTCCTGGTGAAACCCATTCCACACAGGCGTCTCATGTCTACATCTAGGTTTACAGAGGACCCTATTAAGTGTGGGTTTCCAATATAGAAACAGTTACACGGTACACTACTGATCAGACGTTGGGGAAAATGTCTAATTTTCCATGAAAAGTCATACTTTTATTCATCAAATAAGTTGCAAACTGAATAGACAATAAAGTCAAGACAACAATTTACTGCTACAAACGCTGCTTTCGTCCAAAAAAGAAACAAAAATCCTTCCCTTCGCAGTCTTACAGCCGTAGACCAGGCATTCTGGCTGTCAGTTGGTTGAGGTGACCTGCAGAAAACATCACGCCTTACTTCCTGAAGCATCTTCCATGAGTTTGGCATGATGAGCATGTTCTTCATACTGTACCATCCGCTCAGTCCGCTCCCACATCGGCTCGGTAGGGTTCATGATCCATAAATGGGATTTCGCCTTCCAATCCATTACACACAGAACTCCAGCTTCTTCCCTAACCAGAATCTGGAGCAGTGCTTTTGGTCATTGTTCTGTGGTAGGATGAAATAAGTATCGTACACATGGCCATGGCATGGTGTTGCAAAGGAAGGAAAACAGATCCGAATAGAAAAGAAGAAGAACGCTGAGTTACTGTATGACCTGAACGGTCATGTTAAGTAGGATCCTGAATGTAAATCTTTACACTTTATAAGTTTATAACCTGACAATAGAGATAGATCCCATATTTGACAAACATCTGTTGTCCCTGCAATCGAATTGATTGACTCTCCGGGTTGTTGTCAGCTTCAGTGTAATAATTCCACACTACTTTTTATTGCGTATAAAAACATCTGTGCAGTAGGAAGTTGGTCAAAGTAAAGAACAGTCACCATTTTCCAAGTGGAGCTGGATTTACTGGACTTTCAGCTTTATAAATAGATGGAGACTACTGAATGATTTAAAAATCCTCGAGAGACTGAGCAACCCTACCCGCACCAATACACGTATCAAACTATGAACGCGTGAAGTTGTCTTTCCCTGTTGAAGCAGATTATTTAGATCATGTAGAACCCCAGCATTTACCGCAGAGGACGCGTTTGCTTAGAATCTGTGTCATGAGCATTCGACCACGAAGTTGTTATTTTGACTACGAAAGGACAGTCTCTTATTGGAATATCGGAGGAGCGTTTTGAGCGTAGCTCATGTTTTAAGGCTCCTATCCGAGCTGCTACACGACCTGCGCGCCATCTTCCATCCATTAATTCAACCACTGCGTGTAACACTTCATGCTTCTTCTCCATGAGACTATCTCCAGAAGTGACCAGTCTGATGCTCCAGACGCCAGTCCTTGTCTAAACACGACCGCTGGAGAAACCCAGGAGTGCTGCTGAAGACCGGCATGGTCATAGACAGAAATAAAGACCAGCATGGAAGCATCCAGGACGATGGATCCGATAGGACGATCCCGTGTGGCCCAATAGCTGCGATTAAAGGGAACACCAAAGAACCCGACCTTACGTGCTACCGAGAAAGTAAGGTACGCATTCGTACGTAAACAAAGGTGTCCAGTGGAGATGAAATCAGGGGTCTGTGCAGGCCCGCTCGAGTTCTTCCACTCCAACCTCAACTCACCACGTCTTCATGGAGCTCTCTTTGTGCACAGGAGCATCGTCATGCTGGAGTCGGTTTGGTCCTTAGCTCCAGTGAAGGGACACTGTAACGCAATCATGTTGTCTTCACCGACGTCTATAAACAAACAGGGACCCCGAGGTGACAAAAAAAAAAACACAATAGATTTCCATTTCTAGTCGAAGACTTTCAGAAACCAGGTGTGAAGAGAAAGTAGTACGCCCTTCCTACTTCGACAATCAGCCAGCTGTGACTGCTAAAGTGAAATTAAGGTTACGTCATCATCAAGCAGGGTGACTACGTCGATAATAACAGTGCATTTAGGGTTCTAGAGCACTCGGGTCCGCGTCTACATCATGGAGGAGCAATTGTTAAAACCCCTTCAGTCAGTCGAGGACAGTTTGTTAAGAGGAAGTAACTGTAGAATACTGGGTGCTGAATCAAGGTTTCGGGAATTGAATTACTGGTCCCCACTAATTAGGTAACATGTGACGCGTCCCACCTGACCACCAAAAACAGGAACCAACCCAGGGTCTGTATACACAATAGCAGAATATTTCCATAAGATAATAAAAGAAAACCCCAAAAACTAAGAACATAGTACCGTAAAGGAAGAGAGCTCCTTTCATTCTTTCTGCAGCGTGTGAGATATCCGAGGGTGTTTTTTTTTTTTCCCCCCTGCAGCTGCCTCACAAATACCTGCAGCGTTTATTCCTCAGAGTGTTTATCCTCCTCACAGGGCATGTGAGCGAAAAAACCAAAAAAACCCAAACAGGACGAAATGTCCATTTCTATTCAAATGCAATTTTATATTAAAAGATAGCAAAGAAGTAACCCACTGTCACACAACACGGCTTGTTAGTATCGCAAAGCAGAAAATCCGTATTTACACAACCGAACAATTATAAATATCTCTCAATTAACTTTACAACAGTTACATGAGTCGTTCAGAGACACAGAACGGCAACTCTGTTAAATAACTGGCACGTCGAGGACATGGAGGGAAAACAAAACCCAACAAAACAAAAAAATCGAGGAAGTGGTTCATTACGTCCTCTCCAGTGAGTCGAGTAGCGGGTCAGCGTTTTCGCCATTAAACGCTTCTGGTGTTTAATCTGCTTTCACAAAGTCAGAGGAGCGATCCGTCGTTTTATTTCTTCTCCGAGTGCAGAACCTGCTGTCCGGTCCGTGTTTACAAACAAACAAACAGACAAACAAACAAACGGTATTTTACAACGCTCGATTTCTACAGCACAACCATTCATAAACAAAACAAAACAAAACAAACGTACCCGAGTTGAATTTTGGTTCAAAAGAAACCATGAACAGCTTTCATAGTTCGTTTTTTACAAACCTCGACAGAGTACAGTATTAGATCCGTTACAACGTTATAGCAGCTATTTTACAAAAAAAAAAAAAAAAAAACATAACAATAATAAAAATCGCATCTCTAATGAGATTAGGATTTGAAGCGAGTACACGAAGAGCTGTGAGGTCAGTGAAATCGTATACACACACTTCCGATCGTTTTCCTTTCAAGGAGATCGTCAGAGCGTGTTTAATGATGATGAGGAGTTTCTGGAGAAGGATTTAACGAAGATACGGGGGGCGCTGCGGAAACAGACACCATTCCATTACATACCACGGACATTATTATTATTATTATTATTATTATTATTATTATTATTATTATTATTATTAGTCATGCTGTTAAAGTCGCACACAGAGAAGAAGAAAACACAAACCGAAGCTGAATCCGTCTGACTTTGTGTTAATAAATTAGAAAAAAAAAGTGTTTCACAATCCCTTTAACACGAGTAAAAAAAAAAAAAAAAAATCCCTTTGTACAAAAAAAAAAAAAAGGAACTATACAACAACAATAAAACATCTTTAACACAGCAACGCGTCTCTGCGGTTTAAAGTCTGTACAGCTGGATGTAGTGTCTGAAATACGGAGAGGAACAGGAACACGGGGAGGTTCAAACGAACCGAGAGCGGAGGCTGAAGTAGCTGCCGAGTCCGTCCATCGGGATTATTTTACTCACTGTGTGTGTGTGTGTGTGTGTGTGTGTGTGTGTGAGAGAGTGTGTGTGTGTGTGCTTCTAGCAGCAAATCAGCATTGTGCTGAATCTCGAGAAACATCAGCATCACTGATGTGTAGCGCAGTGTGTCCCCGCTCACTGAAATAAAAACCGCACACGAAGTGTTGACCGACAAGAAAATACAAATATAAATGAGAAATGTCAGACACACGTCCAGAGATATAAACATGTCGTGAAGAAAACATCACCACCACCAACGTTTGGCACTTTCGCTTCAGTCACACAGCGTCTTCTGTATTCGGGGTGAGCGATGTGGGTTCAAACATCATATCGCAATACTGAGAAACGGTTTCATGAGGGACGCACAGCATGATGATTTCGTTTCGATGGAATACTTAATGGAACTATCAATCAAGTACATAATGTTATACTGTTTACACTTACACACACACACACACACACTCACACACACACACACACAGAGTAAAACATTCAAATTCAGAGACGGATGATGAGGGAGGGGGGAGAAGCAACGCTTCAGGAGGTTCAGAAAGCACCGCGAGCGCGCTCCGTACTCTCGCGCGCTCCGTACTCTCGCACTGTCGTTATTCCGAGGTCCCGGGAGGCGTTTAGCAGTTTCAGCACTTTATAATGAAAAATGATATTTGTTCAGATAAATAACGTTCATAAAAAGATCAGATGAGGGCTCGAGGCGTCCTCTTAAAAACAGTCTCGTGTTTACCATCGAGTCTGCAAAAAAATGACAAATAATAATAATAATAATAATAATAATAATAATAAAGCATCATTTTATACACAATAATAAAAGTTCCCAGTATACTGATATATCGATCTTTTAGTGTTTCTTAAATTGTCTGTGTTGATCTTTCACTCCGAATCTGTTCTTATTTCTCTTAGTGTGTGTGTGTGTGTGTGTGTGTGTTTAGATTAGGCTCCAGTAGATGAGTGTGTGTGTGTGTGTGTGTGTGTGTGTGTCTTCACACTTCGCTCTCAGTGGACGGTTTGCGATTTGGGACCCAGCCCGTGTCGGGCAGCGTGCTGTGGCGTTTGGGCGTGGCTACGGGAGCAGTGTTCAGACTCGAGCATTCCGATTGGTCGCCCTGAAGCAGCTGTTCGGTCTCGGTGTCGTCCAAGGACGCGGAGCTGGCCTGAAGGGAGGCGGAGCTCGCCTGTAAGGACACTGTGTCGGTGCGCATGCAGGTTTTAAAGGTGCCTCCGCGGCACACTTTCAGCTGCTTCAGGTCCTCCCAGTAAAGCTCCTCCCCTGAGAGGAGACACACCCCCTCCACGATACGGATCTTCTCGCTGGTGTAACTGTCCTCCTGCTGACGCACACAGACACACACACACCACACACACACACACACACACACGGGTTTACTCGTCAGTTAAGATAAGGACGGCAATTTCAACACAACTCGATATTTAAGCAAAGCCGGTGAATTAGTACGCTCATAGATCCAGCAACACACACACACACACACACACACACACACACACACACACAGGTGCATGCGAGTGATTTTAAGCTCTGGATTCCGCAAGATCTCTGGAACACACACTCCGCTTCAATCCAAACCGTCTTTGGCATGCTACCTTCTTAACTACCTCCGCTCCCCGCCGTGTTGGTGAAAAAGTGAATTAGAAGATGAAAGGAGAGAGGGAGTTGTAGGGGTGAGAAAGCTGCAGTGAAGGAAGAGTGGAGGAAAGGAAGAAGAAGAAGAAGAAGAAGAAAAAAAGAACAGATTCAATGACTCATTTCTAGGTTTTAAAGAAGCACACAAAACTTAGCCGAAAGAACGCGTGACTACACGGTGACGCTGGGAGCCGGCAGCCAATCGGAAGAGAGATCGAGTGAGAGGGTAAACCAAGCCAGCTGGTCTGATATTACACTGTCTGTCACTCTTCTGACCAGTCTGGACCAGTCTGGGCTCGTGCTAAAACAGACCTGGGTTATTAAAGCACAAATCCCAAAGAGAGGAAGCAGTACGAATACCTCTTTTTTATATCGTAGCTGGTTGTATATCGGTGGTTTCTGCATGGTTTCTATCTTCACTTCCTGCGTGGACGTCCGGTATGAAGGATTGCTGTACGTGAGGTTGCTCACTCCAGGATCGGCGAACTTGGATTTTTTGTGCCTGCGGACAAAAGCGTCACGTTTAGACACGATGAGCGATTCGCACGATCCTGTAACTACCGGGCCGAGGGAGCGCCGTGTCCGCTGGTCACGGGAGTAATTGTTGTAAGCGTGTGCGACGCACCTGTAAATGATGAAGACGGCGATGAGGACGAGGATGGCCAGCACCGTCAGCGCTCCTCCGATCACGTAGCTGACGTGAAGGCCTTCAGCTTTTTCAGCAATAAAGAGAAAAGAGACGGCGGCGTGAGATCTCCCGCACCCCGGGTTACTCTCCGGACGAAATGTGTAAATAAAAGTCTCGTACCGTGAGGCGCGGACACCACGTTACTCTGAATGCAGCTGCCCGCGGCGTCGCTTTTCTCCGTGCAGCTGGAAGAGCGACAAAGTAAACTAGTGCCGTAACGAAGCGCCATGTTCTATGTATTCATGTACAACCGCTGATTTTAAACCTACAGCGTGTCAGCGTTTAAATACTCACTTGTGCGCAGGTACTCGCCCCGGCGGAGGTTTCTCCGTCGGCGGTTTGTTAGGAGCTTGAGTGCCGGCGGTCACTTTCTTCTCCGGGACAAGAGGAACATAACCAGCGACTTTAAAGAGACGGAAAAAGAATTCAAATCGAAACTCTAGACACTCCTTAACACATCGCTCAGTGCTGTATGTCTCCTGTTCTTCTGATTATTTTTGATGAACTCACTGGTGGAGCACGGCCGCTCATCGGGCTCGTCGGGACACGCACACACAAAGCCGTTTGACTTGGCGAAGCACAGGTGCGTACAGCCTCCGTTATTCACTCCACAGTGATTAGTGCCTAACAGAAGAGAGCAGAAGAGGCTTATTGGAATTGATTCTTTTATTAACAGCCTTAATTTAAGGCTTTTGAGGGGGAAAAAAAAAAAGAAAAGCGGTGGTGCGCCCCCCCCCCCTCTGCGCCGTGTGGTGTTTGGCCCCCCAAAAAAAATTTCCATTAACCCCCCCCGCCAGGGGAGGGTTTTTTTTTTTCTTCTCCTCTTTTTTTTTTTGTTTTTTTGTTTTGTTTGGTTTTCCCTTGCTGGCGAGGCGGTGGTGCTTGTTTGGGGAGAAGGGGGAAAAAAAAAAAAAAAAAAAAAAAAAAAGAGGCCGGGAAAGAAAAAAAAAAAAAAAAAAAAAAAAAAAAAAAAAAAAAAAAAAAAAAAAAAAAAAAAAAAAAAAAAAAAAAAAAAAAAAAAAAAAAAAAAAAAAAAAAAAAAAAAAAAAAAAAAAAAAAAAAAAAAAAAAAAAAAAAAAAAAAAAAAAAAAAAGAAAAGAAAAAAAAAGGAAAAAAAAAAAAAAAAAAAGGGAGGGAGGCGGGTGGCGCGGGAGGGGGGGTTGGGGGTGGGGCCGGGGGGCCGCCTGGCCCCCCCCTCTTCCCCCCCCCCCCCCCCCCCCCCCCCCCACCCCCCCACCCCCCCACCCCCCCCCCCCCCCCACACACACACCCCCCCCCCCCCCCCCCCCCCCACACCCACCCCCCCCCTCCCCCAACCATCACCCCCCTCCCTCTCTCCCCCCCCCCCCAATCCACCCACCCCCCACCCCCCCACTCACTTACCCAAAAACAACCAAACACCCCAACCCACACCCCACCCCCCCCCAAACAAACCAAACCCAACCCCACCCCCTACACAACAACACCAACCCCACCAACCCCACACACCCCCCCCCCCCTCACCCCAACACCAAAAAAAAAAAAAAAACCAACACCCCAACCCACCTAAATGATTCCGATTCCCTAACTCAGTGAGTCACTAATTCAGTGACTAATTGATTCCGATTCCCTAACTCAGTGATTAACTAATTCAGTGACTAAACGATTCCGATTCCATAACTCAGTGATTCCCTAATTCAGTGACTAAATGATTCCGATTCCCTAACTCAGTGAGTCACTAATTCAGTGACTAAATGATTCCGATTCCCTAATTCAGTGAGTAAATGATTCTGATTCCCTAACTCAGTGATTAACTAATTCAGTGACTAAACGATTCCGATTCCCTAATTCAGTGAGTAAATGATTCCGATTCCCTAACTCAGTAATTCCCTAATTCAGTGAGTAAATGATTCTGATTCCCTAACTCAGTGATTCACTAACTCAGTGACTAAATGATTCTGATTCCCTAACTCAGTGATTCACTAATTCAGTGAGTAAATGATTCTGATTCCCTAACTCAGTGATTAACTAATTCAGTGACTAAACGATTCCGATTCCCTAATTCAGTGAGTAAATGATTCCGATTCCCTAACTCAGTGATTCACTAATTCAGTGACTAAATGACTCCGATTCCCTAACTCAGTAATTCCCTAATTCAGTGACTAAATGACTCCGATTCCCTAACTCAGTAATTCCCTAATTCAGTGACTAAATGATTCCGATTCCCTAACTCAGTGATTCACTAATTCACTAATTCCGATTTACTAATTCACTGATTCACTGATCCAAAAAACACTGCCTACTCGGACAGCTTCCTCCTAAAAGACAGAGTTCATGCTTAACTGAAATCGTTTTACATTTTCGGCATTTGGCAGACTTACATTTATCTCATTTGTATACAACTGAGCAGTTGAGGGTTAGGGGTTAGATTTGTACTCCTGACCTTCCGATCAGGCGTCCACGGTCTTAACCACCGAGCCACCGCTGCCCTGAATGTGAGATACCTGCTTCTCACCTGCGCGTGTCGTAATCGAGCGTGAGACCGTTTGGCCAGCCGAGGTCCGTGTTGATCAGAACTTTGCGGTCCGAACCATCCAGATTGGCGCGCTCGATTTTAGCAATATGACCCCAGTCTGTCCAGAACAAATACCTAAAAAGAGTCAGAGAAAGCAATGAGAACAGCATTAAGGATGAAACAATATTGTTTACACACATCCATACCAGAAAGATAATCGGGTGATGAACACAGGACGCACACTGACGTTCTCACCGTTTACTGGGGAACACGGCGATGGCTCTCGGCTCGTCCAGGCTGTTGTTGATCAGGATTTTCCGCGCTGATCCGTCCAGTCTGGAAACCTCAATGGTGTTCCGACCCGTGTCGGTCCAGTACATGTTTCTGGCCACCCAGTCGATGGCCAGGCCGTCTGTAGTCTTCAGACCCTGACTGATCACAGTCTCCATGCCGCTCCCATCCAAATTCACCCGTCTGAAAAGCAACACGAATTACTGACATCTAATACATTACAGTACTGTCACCGACTTCCACTGACCTTATCTAATCGTGTCTTGTCTTTGCGTGACAAGTACCTGATCACATCCAGGGAGACGTCGGTGTAGTACAGCTTGCCCTGGACGCTGTCGTAGTCCAGCGAGATGACGTTCTGCAGCTCAGGGACGGGAACGTGGACGTCCGTGTGGTCGCTGGTGTCCAGCGAGATGCGGCGCACGCTGACGCGGTTGGAGAAGAGCAGGTAGGACTCGGGAACATCGTCACATGACCTGCCATCACTCTTCAGGACAACGCCTGTAGGGCAAGCGCACGACGTGCCGTTCGGGCGCGGCAGACACAGGTGGGTACAGCCGCCGTTATTCCGACCGCAACGATTGAAGCCTGGTGGAAACACAAGGTTTTAATAACGCTAATAATAACATCAGGAACACTTTTACACACTTACACCAGTTTTACAGACACATATTGACTATACGTAGGTGACTACTGCTAATACGAAGCTCTAAATAGTTCCCGCTGCATTAAACGTGCTATAGAAATCATAACTACGACCGATACTCAAATTCTTGCGCATGATTTAAATCAAATCTTACCCATAGGCCTGTCTCTGTCCATGGCCTGGATGTCCATGAGTCCGGGCAGGTTGGAGCGGACGGTGATGATGTTGTCTCCTGTGGCTTTGTCGGCTCTCTGGATGCTGCGACTCTGCCAGTCGGTCCAGTAGATGTGCGGCCCGAGCGTGGTGAGGCCGTACGGGTGCTGAACCGGAGAAACCAGCGTCCGGCGGTTCGAGCCGCTCAGATCGGCCGCTTCGATTCGCTAGGAGACGGAAGAACGTTCACTCGTTTCGATTCGATTATCCATCTACTCTGCGTTCAAGCTCCGCCTCCCCATCCCCCTTACCTCTGTGTGGGCGTCGGCCCAGAGTAGCTGTGACCCAGCCTTGTCTATGGCGAGTCCGTTCGGCCAGCCCAGGTTGTTATTGATCAGAACCACACGGTCGGATCCGTCCATCGCCGCTCGCTCCAGCTTGGCGTGTTCTCCCCAGTCTGTCCAGTACATGTAGCTAAAAAACACCGACGAGACAACAAGGGGGTCGTGTTCACGATAAACCCGTGATATATCTGCAGCCCGATCCGGCTTATCAGACTGATACGAATACGAGTTCCCCGATCTGATTTACCCCATTTCGTGATAGAGCGCGATGGCCCGTGGGCTGTCCAGGTTCCTCCACACCAGAACTTTCCGCATGGAGCCGTTCAGATTGGCCACTTCGATGCGGTTGGTTCCCGTATCCGTCCAGTAGATTTTCCTTCCTACGGAGTCTACAGCAAGACCGTCGGTCGTCATCAGACCTAAACCCGGAACGGGAAATGAACGCAGGCGAGGTTTTAACGGTCCCTCAGCTTGCCCGGGCCTGAATCGGTACTTTATCAGCTCATGTGAGGAGCGTTAAGGTGACGCCAGATCAGCCGCTTTGACCCGAAACGCTGAAAAACGCAGAAACCTCGCACGATAGCTAGTGAGAACGTGACGGAACGTGAGCTCCTTACCCGTGGAAACAACGTCCTCGTGTCCCGAGCCGTTCATGTTGGCTCTGCTGATCTTCTTCAGAGTGCTGTCTGACCAATACACTTTACCTACACACACACACACACACACACACAGCAGGACGTCACCTTCCGTTATTTCACTGCACGACGTTCAGTTTCGGGAATCGGTCGGTAGCGGGTAATGAGAATGGGACGTACCCTCTCGGGGATCCACGCCGATGGCGATGGTGTTCTTCATGGACCCGTTAACCGCCAAAACCACGTCGGCAAAATACGGGATGTCAAGCGAAACCATCCGAATATCTGTCCTCCGTGCGAAGATCAGGAAACTGTTCATTCCTGTCACGCAAGGCGGTGAATAACGCAGGTGTGTAGTAGCAGTAAGGTTTCTTCATGACTTGCTTACGGTGTCACGTATAATATAAACAGGGTCCTACCTGGAGTGCAGGTTTTTCCGTCCGCCTGTAGGTTGATTCCAGTAGGACAAGCACAGCTGGAGCCTTTCGGAGCAGGAGCCAATAAGCACAGGTGACTGCAGCCGCCGTTATTCACCGAGCATGCAGTATGGACTGGAGAGGGAAAAGTACATCAATCGACAAATAAATAAATACAGAGGACTGTCTTTTTTTGTTTTTTCTTCAAATGTACATGATTTCTAACTTCTTCCTGAGAAGGTGGAAGACAGTACCACCACATGAGAAGAACAGAAACTTCTAAAGCAGGAAAGGGGATGTCTTTTCCTGGAGATGAGTTACACAGAGGTTCACTTAATCCTGGTTTCTGAAAAGAAACGACACCCAACGCCACAAAAGAGCCACATTGACGTCGTCACGACCGCCGCGAGGTGCCGAGGTCACCGTCACGCTCCGAGGAACACACACACATACACAACCCCGACAAAACGGTGTCGACTTCAGCGGCTTCCTGGTTCTCCTCGTCCGTATAACACGGAGAAGAGGTGATAACATCATCGTTTCAGCGATTCTCACCTGCTTCTCTGTGTCTGTGGAACATGTGGATGTCCATGAGGTTCTCCAGATTGTCCGCTAACGTGCTCCGTCCCAACCCGGTCAATTTGTCGGCGCTTTCGATGCTCTTGGACTGCCAGTCTGTCCAGTAGATCTTATCTTCATGCAGCGTGAGGCCAAACGGATGGGGCAGCTGGCTGCCAATCAGCACCTTCCAAACAGTACGGGAAACACGCAGAGGTGTTTTATTTCGTTGTTTTCCTCAAAGCATTCAACTTACAACACAAAAGCAATTCCACAAAACACAGTACAGTTTATATCCGGTCATGTCGGGGCGTAACGACGCACTCCGGTCGAGTCGATTCCGCCACGCCGGCGCCGAGGAACATCGTGGGCGAAAATTTCAACGAGGAAAACCGATGACTGAAAAGACTCCCGATTTTATTTCTGGATCACAAACGAATGCGAAACAACGTGAAATTTCCTTCGGTATAAAAAACGAAATCAAATCAACATTCGCAAAGAACAGAGGTTTAATATTAATAAACAACACGTACTACAAGATCAGCACGATTCTCAATTCGTGTGAACAAACGTCTCAGACCTGGGGAACCCCCGAACATCGGCTGAGACATAACGAGCTCTGAAAGCTATCGGAGAGAGTCATCGCGCCCGGTCTACTCTCTATGTAGATTAACTCTACGTTGTTAACAGAATGCTGAGCCCATGACCACGTGAATCACGTGCTCCCATGGTCAAAACGTTCGCGTCACGATGCTTCGTTACACTCCTACTGACGTGTCCGAAACGGGTCTGTCCACGTCGCTGTTTTACGCTAGGCTTATCCCGGTCTTTACCTGTCTGTCTGA
>CM022762.1:29686877-29691877 GCA_012411365.1 Ameiurus melas
GTTTTACCCTTCGATGGGGTGCAGGGCAATAGCGCGGGGTTTCTCCATACTCTCCCAAATCAGCACTTTGCGCTGTGAGCCGTCAAGGTTGGCTACCTCGATACGTGACGTCCCCGAGTCAGTCCAGTAGAGCTTATCGTGGATCCAATCTATTGCCAGACCACCTGTAATGATAAAGACACACACACACACACACACACACACACACATATATATATATATATATATAACACGTGGAAGTCAGCAAAGCTTTAAAAGTCCTGTAATAACAAGACTAGAGATAAATATTTGCAGAGATTCTGTACGTACCTGGACTCTCCAGGCCGGTGGACACCACCTCCTCCACGTTGCTGCCGTTCAGGTTGGCTTTCATGATGCGGTCGAGCGTGACGTCGGACCAGAACACCAGCTCCATGCTGTGGTGGAAGTCGAGCGCGATGGCGTTCTCCAGATTGTTCAGCAACAGCGTGTACTCGGAGCGGTGAGGCAGAACCTGACGGATATCGATCCGATTCGCAAACAGCAGCACCGGCTCTGGGCCTGAAGGAACACACGGATCGACCGATTTCGCGGATTGACTTTTAACGTCGTCTTTTATAGGAACACCTGTACCCCCATGCTCGTTAACGCCGCCGTCCAATCAGGCGAGGCGGCGCGATGCGGATACGGACGGGTCAAGCGCCCGGGCGGGGTTGGGGGCGTGTGTATGGTAATCTGAATGACGTGCATGGTCTACGGTAAGTTAAAGGAACAACCGTGGTGTACAGGAAAGCATTAGGAAACGCAGAGCATGGGGAATCCCGAGAGGGGGGTGGGCTCTGAGGCCACGGCTCGTCCAATCGGGGACAAGCGATGAAACGTATCGAATCAAAGGGATTCTTTCCCAGAGTTAAGAAACATCGCAGACGCCCGGTCTTACTCCAGAAGAAATGAATCGAAATACAAATAGAATTGGTGTCGAATAGTTGTGTTAAACTCACCCAGAGCTTTACAGCTGCGCTTGTCAGGTCGGAGCTCGTAACCCTGAACGCACCAGCACTGGAAACCCCCCTCCGTGTTGGTACAGCCCTGACTGCAGTAACCGTCCTCAGCACACTCGTCCACATCTGGAACGGTCCAAACCAGCACAAAACAGGGGCGGGGGGACGACGACGAAGACACACGTTCACTTCAGCGATGAACAAACAAATAATGAAATAAATAAAGATCGGATTTTGTCTCCTCACCGTGGCAGGTCTTGCCGTCCTCTCGCAGTCTGTATCCGGTGTGGCAGCTGCACTGAACCAAGCCTCGAGACATCTGACACTTCTGAGAGCAGCCGCCGTTCGCTACGTTACAGTTCCCCTCGGTCGACCGGGGTCCTACACACACACACACACACACACACACACACACACACACCGGCTATCAGCGACCAGATATCCAGCTTACTCCAGCGCACACTGTGGAGTGAACGTGTCTCCGGTGTCCTTACGGCATTCCTGGTGCGGATGTTCGTCTGTTCCGTCTCCGCAGTCGTTGACGTCGTTGCACACTTTGCGCTGGCCGATGCAGCGACCGGTTCCGCACTGGAACTGATCAGACGCACAGGAAGGGGCCGAACCTGCGGACCGGGAGGGGTTTGAGGATAGGAAGAGGAAGAGTTTCATTTACTGTAGTGTGTATTGTGTGTGTGTGTGTGTGTGTGTGTGTGTGTGTGTGTGTGTGTGTACCATTCTTGTCACAGCCCTCTTCGTCGCTGCCGTCAGTGCAGTCATCCTCACCATCACATCTCCATGACAACCGCACACAGCGACCGGATGCACAACGGAACTGTTCAGCCATACACACAGGTACAGCTAGGGAGACACACACACACACACACACACACACACACACACACACGCGCACACACTGTTAACACACACACACACACACGAGCACATCCGATCTTTATTCCTCTCTTTACACACACACACACACTCACTGCAGTTGTTCTCGTCTGATTGGTCGTCGCAGTCAAACTCTCCGTCACATCTCCATCCGGCGTCTCCACATCCCCAACCATCCCACTCACAACCGACGACACGGGTGGAGAGGGCGCAACACACACACACACACACACACACACACACACACACCGAAATCTAACTCCAACCTCAGTAAGAGGAAACATTTCGCTCTCGCTGTGAGGAGCAGCTACGAGGCGTCCTTACAGCAGTCGGATTCATCGGACCAGTCTCCGCAGTCATCGTCTCCGTCGCAGTGGTAAATGTCCAGGATGCAGCGGCCGTACGCGCACTGGAACTCCTCCACGCTGCATGTGGCGGCCATGACGTCTGCGGCTACACACACACACACACACACACACACACACACACCGGCATCTTTTTAAATATGCACTCGTGAGAGCTGGTTAAAGAACATCCTGCTAACACACACACACACACACACACACACACACACACACACACTTACGGCAGTTCTCCTCGTCCGTTCCGTCTTTACAGTCCGTGTCTCCGTCGCAGTACCAGTGCTCAGCTATACAGCTCCCATCAGAGCAGCGGAATTCCTTATCAGAACACTTTCTCAAGTCTGCATACACACACACACACACACACACACACACACACAATAAAAAGTAAGAAATTGAATACACCAAACACAATATATATATATATATATATATATATATATATGTCTGTGTGTGTGTGTGTGTGTGTGTGTGTGTGTAAATGCTGTGAGAGAGCTTCGGAGGTGTGGGTGGGACACTTCAGATTGTAGAGAGCGTTTGATTGGACGGAAACGATGGCGTCAGAATTGTTGACCCGTATCGGTGGTAGAGAAGCACCGGACAACTCCGATGCATGTAACTTTTAAATGGATTATACAGCTAGGATCTGAACAGTGACTTGTGTCCTAGGCTTAACGTCACACACACACACACACACACACACACACACACACACACACACACACACACACAGTGTGTCAGTAACTGTGAGGAACTCACCACACTGTTCATCACTGTTGTCTCCACAGTCGTTGTCTCCGTCGCAGTGCCACAGGCTGCGGATGCAGTAACCATTCTGACAGTGAAACTCGTCCTCTTCACACTCCCTGGGAGCTACACCACACACACACACACACACACACACACACACACACACACACACACACACACACACGGATGACCCTCCATGGTCTGTTAAGGAAGTCCATGAGAGTTGAGGTGATGTACAAGGACATATATAGTATACACACACACACACACACACACACACACACCTTCTCTTAGAAAGATAAAGAGGGGGTGTCGAGAGTTCTGCAGAACGACCCCCCCCCCACCCCAAAGTCCCCCCCCCCTCCCTTGCCTGGAGGTGTTGTGGGACATGAGCGGGGCGTGACCTTTGACTTTTAGTGTGTTTGTAGAGGGCAAGCGTTAGCGCAGGAATGAAGAGAGGAGCAGATGGATCAGGAATAGGAACGGAGGGAGAGAAAAACGTGTGTGACGTCTGGTTGGTCTGGAAATCGGCCTCCTTTGCCGTTATAAAACCCTCCACTCTTCTTGAGGAAGCCAGAAAAAAAAAAAAAAAAAAAAAAACCCCAGCGCCTAAAAGTAATTAAATAAAGCACGGATCGCTCGGACGAGGGTTACGGACGGGAATCTTTATCCGTTTAGATCCGCCCTTACATTAAATGTCCTGTGCTCTCCGAGTCCTACACACACACACACACACACACACACACACACTCTTGCTAGATGGAATTGGACTGAATTTAAAAGATCGAGAGAGAGAGAGAGAGAGAAAGAGTGTGGGGGGGGCAGAGAGAGAGAGAGAGAGAAAGAGTGTGGGGGGGGCAGAGAGAGAGAGAGAGAGAGAGAGTGTGGGGGGGGAGAGAGAGAGAGAGAGAGAGAAAGAGTGTGGGGGGAGAGAGAGAGAGAGAGAGAAAGAGTGTGGGGGGGCAGAGAGAGAGAGAGAAAGAGTGTGTGTGGGGGGGAAGGGGCAGAGAGAGAGAGAGAGAGAGAATAGTGTGTGTGTGTGGGGGGGGGGAGAGAGAGAGAGAGAGAGAAAGAGGGTGTGTGTGTGGGGGGAAGGGAGAGAAGAGAGAGAGAGAGAGAAAGAGGTGTGTGTGGGGGGGGGCAGAGAGAGAGAGAGAGAAAGAGTGTGGGGGGGCAGGAGAGAGAGAGAGAAAGAGTGTGTGTGTGTGGGGGGCAGAGAGAGAGAGAGAAAGAGTGTGTGTGGGGGGAGAGAGAGAGAGAGAAAGAGGTGTGTTTTGGGGGGGAGAGAGAGAGAGAGAAAGAGTGTGTGGGGGGGGCAGAGAGAGAGAGAGAAAGAGTGTGTGTGTGTGTGGGGGGGGAGAGAGAGAGAGAGAGAAAGAGTGTGTGGGGGGCAAGAGAGAGAGAGAGAGAAAGAGGTGGGGGGCAGAGAGAGAGAGAGAGAGAGAGAAAGAGGTGTGTGTGTGGGGGGGGGGCGAGAGAGAGAGAGAGAAAGAGTGTGTGGGGGGCAGAGAGAGAGAGAGAGAGAGAGAGAGAAAGAGTGTGTGTGTGTGTGGGGGGCAGAGAGAGAGAGAGAGAGGAGTGTGTGGGGGGGAGAGAGAGAGAGAGAGAGAAAGAGTGTGTGGGGGGGGCAGAGAGAGAGAGAGAGAAAGAGTGTGTGTGTGTGTGGGCGGGTAAGAGAGAGAGAGAGAGAGAGAAAGAGTGTGTGTGGGGGGGGGGCAGAGAGAGAGAGAGAAAGAGTGTGTGTGTGTGTGGGGGCGGCAGAGAGAGAGAGAGAGAGAGAAAGTGTGTGTGTGTGGGGCAGAGAGAGAGAGAGAGAGAGAAAGAGTGTGTGTGTGTGTGTGGGGGGGCGGCAGAGAGAGAGAGAGAGAGAGAAAGAGTGTGTGTGTGTGTGGGGGGCCAAGAGAGAGAGAGAGAGAGAGAAAGAGTGTGTGTGTGTGTGTGGGGGGGGGCAGAGAGAGAGAGAAAGAGTGTGTGTGTGTGTGTGGGGGGCGGCAGAGAAAGAGAGAGAGAAAGCGCT
>CM022762.1:29696877-29699377 GCA_012411365.1 Ameiurus melas
GGAGAGAGTAGAGAAAGAGAGGGGAGAGAGTGAGAGAAAGAGAGAGGGGAGAGAGTGAGAGAAAGAGAGAGAGGAGAGAGGAGAGAAAGAGAGGGAGAGGAGAGAAAAAGAGAAGGGAGAGTGAGAGAAAGAGAGAGAGGAGAGAGAAAGAAAGAGAGGGAGGAGAGAGGGAGAGAAAGAGAGAGGAGAGAGAGAGAGAAAGAGAGGGGAGAGTGAGAGAAAGAGAGAGAGAGAGAGTGACAGAAAGAGAGGGGGAGAGAGAGTGAGAGAAAGAGAGGGAAGAGGGAGAGTGAGAGAAAGAGAGAGAGGAGAGAGAGTGAGAGAAAGAGAGGGGAGAGAGTGAGAGAAAGAGAGGGGGGAGAGAGTGAGAGAAAGAGAGAGAAAGAGAGGAGAGAAAGAGAGGGGGAGAGAGTGAGAGAAAAAGAGAGGGGGAGAGAGTGAGAGAAAGAGAGAGGGGGAGGAGAGAGAGGAGAGAGAAAGAAAAGAGGAGGAGAGAGAGTGAGAGAGAAAGAGAGAGGGAGAGAGAAAGAGAGAGGGGGAGAGAGTGAGAGAAAGAGAGAGGGGGAGAGAGAGAAAGAGAGGGGGAGAGAGTGAGAGAGAGGGGGGAGAGGGAAGAGAGGGGAGAGAGTGAGAGAAAGAGAGAGAGAGAGAGAAAGAGAGAGGGGGAGAGAGGAGAGAAAGAGAGGGGGAGAGTGAGAGAAAGAGAGAGGGGGAGAGTAGAGAAAGAGGGGGAGAGAGGAGAAAGAGAGAAGAGAGGAGAGAAAGAGAGAGGGGAGAGTGAGAGAAAGAGAGGGGAGAGAGAGAGAAAGAGAGGGAGAGAGAGAGAAAGAGAGAGAGGAGAGAGAAAAGAGAGGAGAGAGAGGAGAGAAAGAGAGAGAGAGAGAGAAAGAGAGAGAGGGGAGAGTGAGAGAAAGAGAGGGGGAGAGAGTGAGAGAAAGAGAGGAGAGAGAGAGAGAGAAAGAGAGAGAGGAGAGAGAGAGAGAAAGAGAGAGAGGAGAGAGAGAGAAAGAGAGAGAGGAGAGAGAGTAGAGAAAGAGCGAGAGGAGAGAGAGTGAGAGAAAGAGAGAGAGGAGAGAGAGAAAGAACATAAGCTGTAGAGATTTTTCTTTTCCTTCCACCGCTGTGTAGCTTCACCAGACATGGAATGTGTCTTATTATTATTCTTCTTATCAGGGGGCCAAGCACCCGAGGAGAAGTCACCTTATTGTTATTCTGTTTTCAGTCTGGCAACAAGCTGTGAAATTTGGCACACTGATGGTGGAGGGTCTAAGTAACATTCTGACCAAATGCGGGCCAAGTGCTCCCAACTCTCTAACGCCACCATCGGGTCACATGTGGAAACATGTTAACGATCATAACTTTTGAACCGCATGTCTAAAATTTTTAAAAGGCACGTCTGGTTTCTGTGGGTCGAGTCGAGCTCAACTCATCCCATGACGTCCGTTTTCCGCTCGATTACATTTTCCGCCATCTTGGATTTGGTCAAAAATCGTTTTTTCCCCCCCCGTCTACTCCTCCTACACATTTTGCCGAATCGATCGTCGTCAGACTCGGCGCGAGTTGTCTTCAGAGTAAACCCTGCAAAGAGAATTTTCAACGCTCGAGACGGTTTCCCCGTAACGGGCCGACGAAATGACCGCGAAGCCGAGAGACAGGAAGTGAGGCGGTATCTCAGCAACGGCACAAAACTTGGTAGGCATGTTCAGGGAAAACTGAACCCTCGTTGTTGCTGCGCCTTCAAATGTTGTTCTTCAAATCTCGACCGAA
The DNA here is from genome assembly GCA_012411365.1 of Ameiurus melas. Lineage (NCBI taxonomy): Eukaryota > Metazoa > Chordata > Actinopteri > Siluriformes > Ictaluridae > Ameiurus > Ameiurus melas. The sequence continues at coordinate 29,698,645 of CM022762.1, forward strand.
CACGGCTCACATCGTCTGTGCACTGCATTCCTTTCATACTCTGTCTGTATCAACAGTGTGTGTGTGTGTGTGTGTGTGTGTGAGTGTGTTGCGTGCAGGTGTAGAATGTGGGTCAGCGTGGCTCCGTCCTGCTCAGTCTGCTGGTTTGCTCACGGTCTCATCACCAATCCCCCCCCCCCATCGCCCGAATCCCCCTGCCCGTTTTCTCCAGACGAGGCAGCCAATCACAAGCTCCGTGATGCCATTGGCTCGTCCAACAGCGCAACCACGAACACATGTGCAGTTAATTGGGTTCGTGTGTACCGGACACACAACTACACACTTACTAACTTCACTGATTCACCTCTCCTTCTCTCAGATAGTGTCATGAGCCTGCATTCATCTGTCGGTTTCTCTCTCTCTCTCTCTCTGCCTTCTTCAGATCTGCCGCTCGAAACAAAAACATGCCTCTCGTTGCTCCTTGGCAGGCCTCCAGCACCCGCATGCCTGTTCTGGAGCGAGACAGAGAGCGAGAGAGAGAAAGAGAGAGAGAGAGAGAATGTTCTTTCCACACCTGTCAGGTCTTCTTCTTCTTCAAATGCCCTACAGAAAAAATACCTGTGCACCACTATCTCTCCCTCGTCTATTTTTGTCTCTCGTCCTCCATCTTGCTCATTCAGAAACTTTCCAGCGATGATATTTTGACTATATTTGTGCCGCACGCGACCTCGAACGCACGATCGAGGCACACCAA